>CAMKVN010001171.1:0-20295 GCA_946474995.1 Funneliformis geosporum | reverse complement strand
GATAGATATTAATTGACTTGCAACTCCATTAAGCATATGAATTTTTTTCCTATCAATTTTAATACCTAACAATTCTTTAACAGCTTCTGCAATATTATCTGAAAAGATAGAAAAATTAGAGTCTGTATTTATCATTACGTATGGAATTATAAAACCCCCTATTTTGCAATAAATAGTTGCAATATCATCAGCATCCTTTATTCAAAGAAATTTATCTTCAAAGATTTAGGCCAATATATTTGATTATTTTTTTTTCAGCTGAATGACATTGTATATATGCCTTAATAGCATGGTTTAGAGTATACATGAAGTCGAAATAGATCATTTCGGATATCTGAAATGGTTGAAATGGTCGAAATCATTTTGACCATTGGAGGTTAAAGTCGCAAAATAGTCAAAATGACATCATATCACATGATTTTTCATATTTAGAAAAAACAAAAAACAAAAGATATACAATCTCGGTTAATATCACACTGATTCGTATAAAACAACTACCATTCGATTCCTTGAAACTAGGTGGATCCAATGAGCTAACATTCATTGATTTTTGGATTATCCAATCATAAGATACTTGCAATTGTATTATCGGTTGAAATTATAAATCAATAAATTCTACTTTAAATAAAGAATTTCAGATTTCGAAATACGATCGCAAATATCTCGAGATGGGATGATCCAAATTCAATGAATGTTAGCTTATTGGATTCGTCTAGTCGTCAGAAATTGAATGGTAGTTGTTTCATACAAATTGAAGTAATATTGACCAAGATCATATATCTTTTTTTTTTCTATATATAAAAAATCATGTGATATGACGTCATTTCAACCATTTCGATTTTTATTTTGACTTTGACCTCTAAAGTCAAAACATTTTGACTTATGGGTTTTCATTTCAACTTCATGTATAGTTTAGAGTATTAGAACTTACTAATATTATATTATTCATAAAATCATCTAACTCAATCACTTTGGGACTCTCTAGCTTTTCTTCTATCAGGACTTGAATAAGAGGTTTTTGCTCTATATTTGTGACTTGGATTAGCAGATATAAAATATCTATAATTTTATTTGTAATATACCTCCATACTTTTTTCCTTTTCATGACAGTATCATCTTTTATAATCGTATTCAGAATCTGATCTTTCAATATTGTATTAATATATTGAGAACCTTCCTTAAAAATTTCTTTAGGAATATGTTGTACAACTGATGATAATATAGATTTTAAGGCTATTAGAAAAACATAATTTATAATCATGGTTATAGGTACTGAGGGTTCTGTTTTTTTACAAGACTTGGAAGTAGGAGATTTCTTCTTGTGAGTCTTTTTTATAGGTACTGCATTTTGTATCACTTTTTTTATAGTATAGCAGTTTTGGTCAGATGTATTTAGGGTAAAATCGTCATCATCAATATATTTGACATTTTCTTCTACTTTCTCTTCTTTTGGATCCTCTTCCTCTTCTACTACGTATTCTTTTATATATTCTTCTTTGGGATTTTCAGGCTCTTCTACCTCATCATAATATACAAAATTAACATTTTAGTCCAATTAACTCTAGGACAATTAACTTTTATATGGCTAACCTTTCCACAGACAGATTAATGTCAGACAAGTTTGCTTGATGCTTTGTTTGACATTACTTTTCTAATAATCTTGTTTGTAGCATAAGCGTTTTTAGAAGTAAAAGAACTCTTTCTTACATAAGCTATTATGCCTTCAAATCTCTTTTTAAGATCATTATAGATAAATTGTTCTAAAGTTGCATCATCTGTTGTTATTCCTATATATTGCAAATCTCTTGCAAGTCGAATTTTAAAATCATCTTTTAGTGAAATAGGAGTAAGTGTTACTGGTTGAAGTTCTAATTAGAGTATTATAGGTATTTGACTTGTACTCACACTTGGATTACGTTCTAACTACAAATCTTTTAATTGTATAAAGAATGTATCTATATTACCAGGATTAGCTATTATCATTCATATAAAAAGATCACCAGATATTTGACTTTTAAGAAATCCTAAAACTTATGCATTATTATCTGGAATACCTAATAATAAAGGTTTAATTCTTTTTTCATATGTATCAGGTGAATCGCTAGCTAAAAATCTTTCTTAAGTTAATCTCTGAAAGGTCACTTACTGATTACCTATTATTTTATGCTGATATTTATTCTCATCATACCCGTAAAGTAGCTGAAAAATTAATAGCAGGATTACCACTAGTATAAGAATTATTTGCTAAAACTGGTATATACTTTCCTCTCAACTTGGATTTTAAAAGACCAAATTTAATTGCATCATCAAAGTTTTCTGTATTAGCAGTTTCAAGTACTGTCATATTTGCCTTTAAATGTGATATAGAATTCCAAATTTTATCTAAGTACTCATCAGGAGATTCCTATCCTATTAGTTTAATAATTTAACTTTATAAATATACTGATTTTAAAAATTTTAATTTTTTTTATACAGATTATAATCTAATTAAACCATTCATTTTATATAAAGACAAACAATTTATATATGTATTTCAAGTAATAATTTGTTCCTTCAGTTTTATAAATAAAACATTCTTATAAGTTAGATCTCCTACTATTTGCAATTTCTAGTTTATATTAATATTGATTAATATAATATAGTAATATCAATATAAAATTTTTTGTAATATACTAATAACAATATGTTTTTCTCAAAATAGCAGTATTATTACATAAATATTATTTATTATAAATTAATTAATTTATTAAATTTTGCAAATAAATTTTAAAGTTAAAAACTTTATGTAAAATATCTGGGTCTTATACAAAACTTGTGTAATTAAAATTGAATTATATTCAGATTTTAAATTAGAAAAAAATTTTGTTATTTAGTAAAATATCCAAATTTTTTAAATTATGAATACACTCAAAGGAGATATTTTAAGTAATACTAGTTGGTAAGTTTATTCTAAAAATTAGAAATAATATTTATATAATTTATATTAATTTTTAATAATAAAATGTTATCTCAAAAGTTGAGATAGTATTTATTATTAAAAATAATTTATTAATTTTAATAATAAAATACTTCTTTTGACTTTAAAAATATTATTTTCTATTAAAAAATAATTTTTATTAACTTTTTGATAATAAAATCCATCATGATAGTTAAAGGTAATATTTATTAATATAAAAGCAATAAATATCTATTCCAAAATTCAAAGACGATATTTATTATTAGAAATAATAAATTTATATTTTGAAAGTTAGAAAGAGATAAACTTAGATTTCAGTTTAAGAAGCCCAAGTAAAATTTATTTGTTAAAAAATAATATATTTTTATTTTTAAAAGTCAAAGTTGGAATTTATTGTAAAAAAAAACAATAAAATATATTATTGTTTTATTAATATAATGATATTTTGAATGTTAGAAGTTTAAAATTATTAAAAAAATAATTATAATATTATTTTATATAATATAGCACTATTTTAAATGTCATTGGCATTGGCATATTATTGTTAAAAATAATAATAATATTATTTTTTAACATATATAATGCTATTCTGGATATCAGAGATATATTATTGTTAAAAAACAAGAATATTATTATTTTTTTAACTAAGAATATTAAAGAAACTAGAGGGTTTTTTCATTTGTCGAAACTGAAACTTTGGCAAAATTATATTAAAACCTTATAAAAATTTATGCAAAATTATGATAAAATACTAAAATGCTAAAACTATCATAATAAATGATGAAACTGAAAAAATATAATAAAACTATATTAAACTTTTATTAAAATTTTACTAAAAACTAATTGTAGAATTTTGAAAAGGTTTAGGTAATCATCCTTATTTTTAATAATATAATACCATTTTGAATATCAAAGTTATATTATTATTAAAAGATAATAATTATATTATTTTTTGATAATATAATACTATTCCAGATATCAGATATATAAATTGTTAAAAAACAATTATAATATTATTTTTCATAATATAACGCTATTCCAAAATTTAGAGATGCATTATTGTTAAAAAATAATATTATTGTTTTTTAACAATATAATGCCATTTTGAATATTAGAGATACATTATTGTTTAAAAAAAAAATAATATGAAAGCTTGTCAATAAAAAGGAAGAAAATCTAAAAAAAAAGTTTTTATGAGTTAATATTAAATCTGAACCCATTTTACTAAAAAAAACATATTTAGTATATGAAGTAAAATTTCAATTTTTTTAGATTCCCTTTTTTATTGACAAGCTTCCATATGTTTTTTAACTGCTTTGAATATCAGAGACATATTTATATTATTAAAATTTTTTGATTTATCAGATACGAATTCAGATACAGATACAGATTCAGATTTGTCAGATTTAAGTCAAATCAGATTCAGATATTTCTGATTCAGATCAAATTAGATATTACCCAAATTCATTTTAATTTGATCTGTGTAAAGCATTAGTTAGAGATGATTTATTAGTATTTAAAAACCTGAAATTTTAGATTAATCCAAAAAGTTTAAGTTCAGATTAGATTATTCAAAAGTTTCAGATCAGATCGGTTCAGATTGACATTTTTTAGATTTATAATCTGAACTAAACCAAACTGAAAATCTCAGATTAGCCTCTAATTCAAACCAATCTAGGATTTTCAAAGCTTTAAAATTGAATAAATTGGTGTTGATTTTAACTCTTATTGACAAATGATTGATGGATGACTTATCAGGTCTGATTTTTTTGATTTCATCTAGTTGGCTCAGATTTATAAATATAGTAGTTTATTTGATTATGTCATATGGCTGTTACAGATTATTAAGTTATTTTATTATTTTATTTTCATTTGCTAGTTAGTGTTATACACCCATTTACATAACCAAAATTTAAAATAAAAATAAAATTAGAATTAAAAACACATGATTTCCAATCATCTGACGGTGATTTTTACCTCCGATACGTTAAGATCGTCCTTATAAAAAAAAAATATTTAAATATCAATATTTATGAAAATATATAAAATTAGAGTACGCAAATTTATGTGTAAACTTATGCAACTTACATATAGTTTACACAATATAATTCATTAAAAATAAAGTTCAATTATACATGCAACCAAAAGTACTGCTTTTTACTTTTCTACACCTACATTTTAAAAAGTGTAACTATATACAGAATCGATACGTAGTCAATTTTTCAATTTGGACCCTTTTCTCAGAACTGGACCCTACCCCATTTTCCCAATTTTCGCGAGTTACGTTGCGCAGATATTCAAATTGGTAATTACATTTGTTATTGTTTCTGTTTTGAGAAGTTGTTTTAACTTTTTTGTACAGGTGCAGATTGCAGATTATCATTTTCTGATGGTAAAAACAATATCCAATAAAACAAATTACATAGCCTCATAACTTTGTGCAAGTCATCGGATTATACTTTGCATAATGTTTAAACTTTAATTTGCATATATAGGTGATAAAATCGAATGAATATTTTTTTTAGATTTCACCAAATATCGATTCTTAAAAATTAATTTTATTGAAAAATGTCGTGGAGAAGTGATATCCGTGCCGTGGTAGGTTTAGGTAAGTAAGTACTTACAAATATAAAATGAAGCATAATTCTCTTTACTAATATATCGTATACACGAATTCCTTTACAGATTTTGGGACCACTTATTCGGTAAATTTGATTAATTATCGTAATACTTTTGTAAAGAAACCGCTAATTTATCTATTTATTTAAATATTATAGGGATTTACTTATTGTCATGTTTCTGACAAACAAAATATATGTACTAATGATATTTGGCCAGGAGAAATGGTGATTTTCAACTTAACCTATTGTATATTATTTTATTTATATTCTTCTAAAAGCTAATTTTATTTGATTCGGAAGGCTCAATTAAAAACTAATACAGCGTTACATTATGATGATAAATTGGAAAAAATCTCAGAATGGGGACTTCCCGCACTTTCTAAACGTCCAAATCGAAAAAAGAGAAATAATAAACCTGAAAGTAAACCAGTAGAACTATTTAAATTACATTTGGGAAATTTGCAAGAACATCTTAAACCTAAACTTACTGTCGAATATAAAAAAGCAATTACTGATTATCTTCGTGAAATTGGAAATGTAAGCAAATCAATCGAGAAGTCGGTGTTTCAATATTTTTTAAATTCTAAACTTTTTTTTAAAAAAAATTTTAAAGCTGATCAAGGATACCGTTACGACTACTTGGCCTGGAATTGATTACTCAAAAAATGTTATGTTGGTCCTTACCGTTCCTGCAGAGTATTCTGATAAAGCAAAAGCGATAATGAGAGAATGTGCACTCAACGCCGGTTTACTTAGTGATAAACTTTCAGAAAAATTACAATTTACTACGGAACGTAAGTAATAAAAAAAAAAATGATGATGATGCTTTTATATTGAAGATGATTTTATTTATTCTTTATTTCATTAGCTGAAGCTGCAGCGATTTATTGCATGGATAGCAGTTTGAAAGAACACGATTTGGCCGTTAGCGGAAGTATGGAAAGAACAAATAAAATATCGTAATTTTGCATTTTTAACATAAGCTAATCTTTTTAAATATATATACTTTAGCTACTTTTATGATTGTTGATTGTGGAGGTGGAACGGTCGATTTAACAACACAAAAATTATTAGAGGAGAAACAATTAGGTGAAATTACGGAAAGAGCAGGGGATTATTGTGGAAGTACATTTATCGATAAAGAGTTTATTAAATACTTACGAGATAAACTTGGAGATAATGCCATAGATTTACTAGAAGAGAATCATTATGGACAAATGCAATATATGATTCAAGAATTTTGTAAAAATGCTAAATTACCATTCACGGGAGAAGATCTAAATTTTAATTATGAAATGGATCTTGAAGAAGTTTCACCTGTTTTGTTACAATATGTAACAGGCGATATTAATGAGGCTTTGGAAGAAGCAGAATGGTTGATTAAGCTTGATTTTGAGACAATAAAATCAATGTTTGATCCTATTGTTGAAAGAATATTACGTATGATTAGTGCACAACTCGATAATTCACGCGAAAAGTGTTCAGCAATGTTTTTGGTTGGAGGTTTTAGTCAGTCAAAATATTTGCAAAAAAGAATTAAAGAAGAATTCGATGAACTCGTTGGAAATATTTCGGTTCCTTCAAATCCGATTGCCGCTATTTCGCGTGGTGCGGCGATTTATGGGATCAGTCTTAATAATGCGGATAATTATTGTTCGGACGGAATAAAATGTATAATAAGTTCTCGTGTATTGAAATTCACTTACGGTATTAGAACAGGATCAAAATGGAAAAAAGGTGATCCTAAAGAAAGAAGAACTTTTGACGGATATATACAACGTTTTAGTTGCGTTGCAAGACGCGGAACTAATACTTTAATTGAAAAGCCATTTACTCTCGATCATCTTACCCCTCATTATCCGTTCCAAACAGTTGCTGCTTTTCAAATTTTTTATACGAGAGAATACGATGCAGAATTTTGTGATGAAGATGGAATGGAATTATTAGGAACTCTTAAAATTGACCTTCCAGGTAAATAATAAAACTTATAATTATTTTAAA
Organism: Funneliformis geosporum; assembly: GCA_946474995.1. Taxonomy (NCBI): domain Eukaryota; kingdom Fungi; phylum Glomeromycota; class Glomeromycetes; order Glomerales; family Glomeraceae; genus Funneliformis; species Funneliformis geosporum. Next base: position 12,717 of record CAMKVN010001171.1, on the reverse strand, counting down.
TTTGAATCTTTAATTTAACAATTAATTTATGGTCATTTGATAGATTCTCATCTTGGATGTAACAGACCTATTTCCTTTGGATTAAAATTCGGTAAAATGGAAGTTACGGCAACTGCAAGAAATAATACAAATGGTCAAAATTATCAAACTACTTTTGAAATCGAAACTGATGAATAAATTTCTTATTTAAACATCTTTTAATAATTTTTATTAAATATTTCTCGTTAATAAAATATTTATCATACAGTGTGGGACAAAAAAAAAGAAGAAAATTTCACGTGACAAAAAAATGATTTTCATTCTACTGTAAATAAAGATTAAATTTGTATTCCTTTTTTCATGAAAAAATTCCCACCAAATGACTTCTTTAACAAAAAAAAAGAAGAACTGTAACGAAACTTTATTACATTTGTGGCATAATGGCATTCATAATTACTTAAATTAACAAATATTCCACTATCAACAATTTATAGAAACATAAAAAAAATCAAAAAAAATGGACGGCCTAAAAAAATTACTGCATATGCTTCTTTCTCGTGTGCTTGGTCAATATATATATAAGGCGTGATATTTCGCTTTTTAAAAGAACTTTGGCAAGAAAGTTAGAAAATATAAGTCCAGAAGTATCATACAGAACTGTTGATACACCTTGCAAATGTTGGGTACTTAAAAAACTTCCGAACACAAGCAAAAGCGTTTAGAAATCACATTAATGAAAAAAACAATATCTACTGATGAGACAGCATTTCAACTTTTTAGAAATACTGTAGAACGTTGTATGAAGGGGTACTGGTTCGAAAGATCGTACAAAAATAATGGCATGGGGTGGGTTTTGCGTAGAAGGAATGACAAGTTATTTTGTTTTAAAAATATTGAATTTTATGTAGAAAATTTTCGAAGCACACAAGTCGTCATGCTAAGGCTTTTTCCAAGAAAAGTTCCTAGAAGCTTTAGAATGGCCATCTAATAATCCTGATTTAAACCCAATAGAAAATCTTTGGGCAATTTTGTAAAGAGTAATGTAGAGAAACGGATGTCAAAAAATCTTAGTGATCTGAGGAATTTATGGTGGAATCACACTGTATAAATAAATAAACAAACAAAAATTTTAATTTATTTGAATATATATTAAACGTTAGGCTAATTACATTTATTTTGAATTCGATCTCATTTTCTTTTTGATTAATTTTAGAGCTTTGCCAAAACTTGAATTTTTCCCATCCACAACTTTATCAGGTTCAATTTCTTCATTCCCTTCATCTTCTTCCTCATTTAATTGCTCGTTTTCTTCCTCATATGTTCCACTTTGAACAATTGGACGCGTAACAATCTTGGCAGGCGTAATTACTTTATAATTATAATTGGAATTTAAATCCCTTCCTATCAAAGGAAAATAACAAAGATCCACACAAATTTTATCGAGTTCATCAGCTTCCCATCTCCCATTCATTAAGTCTGGATGAACCATAGTATTACTTTCAAAAAATTTAATTTCAGGTTTCGGTTCCTGAACCAAAAAACGAAACCAGAATATTTTGAATACATCACAAATAAGTTTAGATGCCATATTTTCTACTTTATTTTTATTTTCTATATCATTGATTTGACGGTATTGATTAATCGTTTCATTCAGAATTCGGCTGGAAAAATCAATGAAATTATGAGCTCTAATACTATTATCTTGTGGAGAAATAATATTGGAAAATCCGCGATTACCAAGAATTCTGTAAATTTGTTGACGTATCTTTATTGTTGCAACTTTAGAAACTTCATCGATTCCAACGCGAGTTTCTGAGAATTCTTTTATCAATGACAGCAATTCTTGTGCTTTTAAATCAATATCATATTCTAATGAAAAATTTTCGCCTTGAGATTCTCCATAATTTTTTGAAATTTCGAAAATTTGATCCAACACCTTACGTTGTAAAACCGCCTTCACAAATGGTTTGTTTAACTTTTTTTGTGTTATTATGTTATGACAACCAGATTGTTTTATAAGTATATTTACTTCTTCAACATTAATATTTATATTACCTTTCAAGTTTGTAACATAATTGTCCAATGTTCGCTGTAGATCTATTATATCTTGCTTTAATTGAACTGAATGATTTTGATCATCGTTACCTAAACGTACATTTGTCGCAGCTCCAAGCGCTGATTGATATCTTGATGCTTCTTCTTTGAGCTCTTTGTTATTTTTCTCAAGATCACGAATATCCATTTCTTTTTCCCTTAATTTATCTTGTAAAGTTGCGATATCATTCGGTTGTTCATTTTTCTTTGTTTCAAGTACTGATAGATATTTCGATGCTTCCTCTTTGAGTTTTTGCTCAAGTTCCTGAATAACATTTTCTTTTTCGATCAATACACTTCGTAAATTCGCGATGGTCTCGTTTGTTATCTCACGAGTTTGTGCTTCAAGTAATTTGTATTTCTCTTTAATTTTTTCCTTATTTTCATGAATTTCCGTTTCTTTTTCGTTCAACTGATTTTGTAAATTTAAGATAATTTGATTGTTTGTTTGTTGAGCATTAGTTTCGGGTTGCCTCTGTTTTAAATCTTCAATAATTGCTTCATAATTTTGTTTATCCCCAAGTAAATTTTGTTCTATTTGAAGTTTGTCATTCGATAAATCATCGTACATTTTATTTAAGTTGTCATATTTACTTTCTAACTTTTTATTTTTGTCATCCATTTCATTTAATTCTCGATTCAAACCTTTCAAATTATTCGTAAGTTGTAAATTTTTTTCATTAAGAGAACTATTTTCATCAAGTTTTTTATCCATTTCTTGTTTTGACATTTTTGTCTTTCGGCCTAAATCTTTTTGTTCATCGCTGGATGATGTATCATCCAATTCTGTTCTTGATTGGGTAAATTCAGACATATTGATAAATTTATTACTGAAAAAAAAAAAAAAAAAAAAAAAAAAAGATAAGCCCGTAACTTGCATTATTTTATATGGCATTTTATGTGATAATTAAGAATCACTTTTTTATTTTTACTTGTACGATATGGAATTTTATATCACGTGATAAGTTATAAATAGATTGTTAAATATCTAATTCGAATGTAGTTTCATATTTTCCACCAGTTTCTACATTAATAGCGGTAGCGTTAATTTCAATCTCACCAAATGTTAAAGCAAATAACACCACCCTTTCATCATTAAATGTTATTGGTATATCAATACACCAATTACCAAGTAATTTTACACCGGGTGAATCGCAAAATTTTGCATCATTTTTATCGGTATAATACATATCTAAACCCATTTTTTCTTGTAACATATGCCCTGGACTAAATATCGTTTGAACCACGGAATCAACAGGAGTTTCGGTCCCACGTTTTGCCAATTTTGAAAATTCGATAATTTTTCCACCTGGAAGTTTTCGACTTGCTGGGTCGCCTTTTCTCCATCTACGAGCGACATCAGTTCCTGGTATAAAAAAAGAGATGACAAAATATAAATAAAGATGCATTTTCTTAATTCCATTAAAGATTAAACTTTACCATATGTCCATTTCAATACACGAGTGGCAACTATTGTAGGTTTTAATCCAAATTGAACGGCTAATTTATTCAAAGTCGCGAACAAAATAAAAGGAATCAATTACTTATGAATCTCATAAATTATGATTTCGCACAAAATATAATTCATTGACTTTACCCCCTTTAACAATTGCTGTCATTGGATGTGTAGGTACAGATATATTCTTTACAATCTTATTGAATTCTTGTTTGATTCTTGTTTGTAAGTATTTAGATTCACTGAAACCACCGACAAGCAACATAGTTGCACAATTATTGTTGGCGGTTAGTTGGTCGCGAATTAAACGTATGATTTGTGCTATCACAGGATCAAACATTGATTTAACATCTTCAAATTTCAATTCGATACACCATTCTGCATCCTCCATCATATCGAGTTCAGTGCCTTTAACATATTGTTTAACAATTGGACATAATTCTTACAAATAAATAAATAAAAATATATGAGTATCAAAAAATCATTTTTGTCTAAATCTACCAAAAAAAAAAAAAAAAAAAGAAAGGATTACCTTCTAAGTCCAAGTCATAAGGGGTAAAATCTTTTTGTTGTCCCGTGAATGGAATCTTAACTCTTCTACAAAATTCTTGTACCATGTATTGCAATTGACTATAATAGTTATCTGTTAACATTTTAATTGCATTTTTACCAACTTTACGTCCAAGGAACTTAAGAAACTCCTCATCAACATAACTTCCTCCACAAAATTCGCCTTTTCTTTCGGTGATTTCACTAAGCTTTTCAGCTTCCAAGAGTTTTCGAGTTGTCAAATCAACAGTACCGCCTCCACAATCAACCACCATAAACGTTGCTAGAAATAAAAAATTCATAATTTATGAAAAAATTTATAAACATAATATTATATAATATTGATAAATTTAATATTTTGTATTTACTGTACTTACAACCAACACCGACATCATGTTCTTTTAGGACCTTCATACAATGAATCGCGGCAGCTTCAGCTAATGAAGAATGTAAAGCATAAGTCACGTGATAAGCGCGAATCAAAATCAAACGCCTACAAAACTCACGCTCAGTTGTAAATTTTAGATTCCGACTGTTCTTATCGTCAATTAGACTAGCTTTGAACGCACATTCGCGCATGATTTCTATAGCTTTGTTATCGAATTCGGCCGGAACCTATGAATAATTTAATCAAATCAGAATAAGTGGAATCGGGAGCGTTCCGATCATCAGATCTTAATTAATACCGTCATAACAATCAAAACTTGGTTATAAAATTCAAGATTTTGCCATCGAATTTTAAAAGTTTCTTTCATAACTTCTCCCATTTCTCGAAGGTAATCCGTGATAGCTTTTTTAAATTCCAGACCTTTCGGTAATTGTGGGGGTGATTTGTTATTTTCCATTTTACCTAGATGTAATTTAAATCTTTCCACGGGTTTTACATTGGAGGATTTCTTTTTTTTATTTGGTCGTTCGGCTAATGCAGGAAATCCCCAAGATTTTAAATTAAATGATTCGTCATATTTTATCACTGTCGGAGTCTTAAAACGACCAGTAAAATCTTGCCAATCATCGTGCGCGACTATTTCTTTTGGATTCGATTTATGAGCATAAGCGAAGCCCTGTATGTGATTAATAATATTAATTGAAGTGAAACATTTTTTTTTTGAAGTAAATCACATATTACCGAGAATGTAGTCCCGAAGTCTTAAAATTTCAAGGTTTTTAATTAATGTTTCCTTCAAAAAATATATAACGATGAATTAATTACACTCACCTATAGCGGCGAATACACGATAAGCGTCGTAAGACATTGTAGGTGCAATAGAGCGAAAAAAAAAGATAGCAAATCCTTTTTTTTAAAAAAAAAAAATGATATATTATCTATTTATGGCCCATTTTCTCGGTTTTGTTTTTTTTTTTAATATAAAAGCATATTCATATAAATATTACACGTAACATCCATCCAAAACATCACTTAATTAATCTTAAAACAGGAATGAAGAAAGGAAAATGGACGCCATTTTTACCCCTTAAAAAAAAAAAAAATCTTGATTTTAGTGTTACGGAAAGTGGGGTCTTTTCCAAAAAAAATGAATTTTGATTATTATACCCCAGAATTCTAGTAAAGTAAATATTTTTTTATTCATATTTAAAAGTAGCTAAAGTAATTATATATAGTATAATTGTGATAATCTAATCAGTGAGATTTTCAAATTTTCTTTTTCTTTTTAACGTTTACTCGCAAAAGATAATAATAGCAATGACAAATACAGAGCAGTATTCGAGTGTTATTACAACAAATACAAGTAATAATAATTCCGCATTGCCTATGGACATAGGAGAAAGAACTACAAATTCATCTTCTCACAAGAAAACGTTTTCAGAGAATACAATTTCAACACTACCCCTTTTAAATGATGATCAGATGAGAGAAATCTATTGTACTCAAACGACGCAAAATAACTTGGAATATTCATCCAATCAACAAATTATGGCTCCAAATCTTGTAGCAAATAATAATGAATTACAAGACTTATCTAATCGTTATGAATTGATTGAAGAAGAAAATAAAAAATTGTTGGAGAAATTAAATGAATCCGAAGATACTGTTAAGGCATATGAAAACGCTTTTAATGGACTCGAAAAAGATGAAACTCTTAAAAATAAAAACGAAGATCTTCTTGAAACTAATAAGAAATTGGTCAAGCAAAATTTTGAACAAACACTCAAATTAAAAGAACTTCTTCCCTATCGATCAAGAGTTGAGGAATCACTTCGGATTGTTGATGAATTACGACAAGAAAATAATGAACTCAAAGATGAAAAGAATTCTCTTGGAAGAAAATATTCGAGATTGAAACAAAATTTCAACGATCAAAAAAATACTTTACAACAATTGAAACAAAACAATGAAAATAGATGTAATGAATTAGATCAAAAATTAAAAGATCTAAGATCTCAAATCCGAACGTTAAGACAAAAGAATACCGAATTAGAAGATGAAGCATCAAGCTATCAATCTGCTCTTGGAGTTGCGACGAATTTTAAATTAAGTGACGATGATCAAAATCATACAGCTCAATTTAACGATGATATTTTAGCATTACATGATACTTTAGAAAATTATGTCACGAATTTGAAACCTAAAATAGACGTTAATGTGGATGAAGCGAAGAAGCTTTTAATTGAGTATGGAAGCCAAGCCAAAATTTCCAGTAAAGACCCAAACAAACCGCTTATTAAAGCTGTTTTACAGCGCCACGTACTTCGAGAGATTTTAAAATATGTGGTCGATTATTTCAAACGTAATAATAAGGAATACTACCTTGAATCAGACATCGTCGCGAAATCTAATAAGTTAATTGAATTAATGGGACGATTTTGCAACACGCGTGTCGGTGATGATGAAGTAACTCGAGTTACGCCAATAAAATTACGTCAGCAGGTTTATACTGCGCTTGGATCTCGAGGGTTTAGCAATATCAAAAAATCTGATGGAGATTCCGTGCATGATTATATAAATTATGTCTCAAAGAAAATTAATGAGATGATAAACATTTATCGTGTTATTAAAGACATTGAAAAGAAAAAGTATGTGGATGCTTTAGCGGAAGATTTAATTCGAAATGTTTTTAGAATTTTTTATTTTCGTTCTAATATTCAAGAACCAAAAGCTCAGTTTCACTGGTTTAATTATAATGATAAAATCGATAAATCCCTCATGAAAGGCAGCTGGGGAGAAGATGAGGATGATTTGGTTGTTGAAGTTTGTTCTTTCCCGCTAATTTATTCAGATACAAACGGTTTGAAAATTTATACCCCTGCAAAAGTCTTTCCAGTTCAGTTTGTGAAACAAAGTTTTACCGAAAAATTACAGAATGTGGGTCAGAAAATCAAAAAATCAATTTACAATGGAGCAAAATCGACAGAAAATGATAGTTCAGATCAAGACGAACAATCAAATGATAAAACTGATAAATCTGCCACATCGATCTACTCTGATGAATCAGATTATTATTCTCCTACTGAAGATAAAGGCAATTATTGTGATCCAATCATGACTGGAGAGGATCACAATCAAGATAGAGATAGCATTCAAGAAAATGAATATCAAACATCAAATGCGACTATTACTCAAGAGAATGTAAATATGTAAACCTATAATATCGGTATCACATGATTATTTTAAGATTATTCACCGATGTTGATAAGTCAAAAATAAAATTTTCGTGATTATTAGATCCAATAAATTTTAAATTGAACATGTGATTTCATCCTTTAATAAAATTTCATTTTGATTCATAACTTATAACACTTGAATATCAAAAATTTCTTCGTACAAAAAAAATAATATTTATTCTTACATACATAGTATATATATATAACATATATTAAAAAAAATGAGGGTAAAATATTTTATATATCTAAAAGAAATTTAGTATCATAGGATTCACCTGTACCAGAGTTAACAACGTTGGCTTGAATTTCAACATTACCAAAAGTCAGTGTGAATATAATAGAGCGATCATCATCATTTAAGGAGAGAGGCAAATCAATTGACCATCTACCAAGAGGCTTAACAGGATGTTCACAATATTTTGCATCATCTTCAGGTGTAATATATACATCCAAACCCATTTTACGTTGTAAGTTACTACATGGTATATATGATCTAACCACTTTCTGATCAACTGCTACTTGTGTGCCTCGTTTTGCTAGTCTGTCAAATGTAACGATTTTGCCACCGGGTAATTTTCTTTCTTCTGGGTCTCCTCGTCTCCAAACTCCCGTAATATCAGTTCCTATTGAAAAAATTATAAGGTTTAAATTAAGACCTTAGATGAATGATAAAAAATTTAAATATGTCAAAATAGATTAATTATTCACCATAGGTCCATTTCAAAACACGCGTAGAAACCACCTCTTCTCTCAATCCATATTCAACAGCTAAATTTAAACATGAATTTTAAAATACATATTTCTAGATTATTAAGTTTAATAAAAACGAATATACTACATACCTCCTTTAACAATAGCGGTAACCGGTTGGGGTGGTATGGAAATAATTTTTACTTTTGTACTGAATTCTTGTTTGATTCTTGATTGCAAATATTTTGATTCGCTAAATCCACCGACCATTATTAACGCAGAACAATTATTATTGGAACGTAATTGATTGTTAATTAACCGTATAATTCGTTCTATAACAGGATCAAACATTGCTTTAACGTCTTCAAAATTTAATCGAATACTCCAATCATCTTGTTCCATCCTATTCAAGTATTCCCCTTTACAGTATTTTTCTAAAACAGGGCAAAGTTCTAAAAAGTATTTTTTTTTTAAAAAAAAAAAAGAAACAAGAAGATTAACAACCTTAATAAAAATATTATTATTAACATAAAATAATCAATATATTACCATCTAATTCCAAGTTGACAGGAACAAATTCTGATTTAATTCCGGTAAATTTTATCTTAACTTGTCTACAAAATTCTTGTACCATGTATTGAAGTTGGTGATAGTGTTTGTCTATTACCGTATTTACTGTGGAAACGCCGACTCTACATCCTAAAAACTTAAGAAATTCTTGATCTACGTAACTTCCACCACAATAATCTCCAGTTCTCTCTGTAATTTCACTTAATTTGTCATTATCCAAGAGTTGTCGAGTTGTTAAATCTACGGTCCCACCACCACAATCAACAACCATAAAGTTTGCTAATAAAAAGTGATCATTTAAAAATTAATCCGAAATGACACTTGCATTTTTTGATAAAGGGTACTTACCACCAACTCGTATATTATGCTGATTTAAGGATTTCATACAATGAACCGCAGCAGCTTCGGCTGTTGAAAAATATTTTTAATCAGCCAATAAATTTCGTCGAAAACAGCGTGTTTATCACATGACATACTTACGTTCCGTTGTAAAAACTAAATTTCGACTATTTTGAGACTTCATTAGTCCCGCTTCAAAGGAACATGTTCTCATAATCGAAATTGCATTATCATCAAATTCAGAAGGGACCTTTTTTTTAATTTTAAAAAAAAAACAAAAAAAAAGAAATTTAGACCAATTCCTATTTTCTTTAACAAATATAAAATAAAATTGAACTCATTTACCGTTACTACAAGTAAAACTTGTTCAAAGAAGTCAAGTTTCCAATGATTATCAATAGTTTGTTTTATAAGCTTACTCAATTCCCGAAGGTAATCAGTTATAGCTTTTTTATAATCAAGTCCATTAGGTAAGGGAGGTTTGTTTTCCATTTTTCCTAAATGAAGTTTAAATCTTTCTACGGGTTTAGAAGTAGTATTTTTATTTCTCCTAGTTGGTCGTTCTGCTAATGCTGGAAATCCCCACGCTTTAAGATTCTTAAATCCTTCATCGTATAATAGTGCCGTCGGAGTTTTAAACCGACCACTAAATTCTGGCCAATCTATGTATGGAAAAATTTCACGTGGAGCTTTTTTATGTGCATACGCGAAACCCTTAAAGTCCAAGTAAAGATTTAAATATGTATGATTTATGTATCGAAATCATTAAATGAATAAAACTTACCGAATAAGTTGTTCCGAAATCTATAAAGAAAAGGATTTTAACGGCCATAATAACACAAATATTAAATGGGCGTGATTTAAATACATTAATAACTTACCGATACCAACAACAACACGATATTCATTTTGCTTGTTTTCTTTTTCGCTCATCTTATTATGATTGTCTTGTAAAATTTTGGGAATATCGCGAATTTTTATTAAAAGATGGCAAAGTCACATGATGACTCCTGTATGAGATCATTTCTTACATGCTGAACGAATTTAGAAATCTATTAAACAATAAAGCTTTTTGTTCTCAAGATAACATTCATACTTTAATAATATCTTCCCAAGTTCTGCAAGAAAACTCATAATGTGATGTTATGTAAACCAAATGCATTGCTGATGAGAAAAAAAATGTACGCGATAAAAGAATATATGCAACATCGCCTTATTTTTTTAAATAAAGTTTCTTTATTATTTTCCCATATCAAAATGGAAATAACGCGTCATTCTATTCTTTTTTTTCACAAGATGCCTTTAATATTTTTCCTGGTGAAAATTAAATTTAAACATTAATTAGATTAACTATTGCATATCAGTCTCCAAGAATGGAATATGAGAAAATTTTAAATAACAAGGATGGAGCAGGGTAATCATAGAAAGATTTAAAATATGCATGTTTTTATGCATGTCAATCAAAATGTGAGAAGTTTCTTTTTTGTTAAAAGATAAAAAGAAAAATGGGATAGATCATCGCTATTTAAGTTAATGTCTTTAATGCAAAATGTGAGAAAATTTTTTAAACAAAAAAGGAAACTATTGTTCTTTTAACAATGAAACATTTTTTTTTAGTTCAAGAGAAATCTTAAAAATATATTTCTCTCTTATCATGCAAATTTAATTAGAAAAAATGTCAGTGATGCAATGTATAATCAAATGTATCATGAGAAAATCTTTTTTTTTAAAAAAAAAATTGTTTCATTAAACCAATAAAACGTTATTCGTAAGTTAGAAAGGAGTAATTACAGTATTTCTCTTAATTACATAAAAATTGTGGCTTTCGATATGTTGAGAAAATTTGTTGATGCATTTAATGAGAAATAACAAAAGATGCTATTGTTCTTTCTCAATGAAACTTTTTGAAAATAATTCCAAATCCCTACCTTGCATGAGCAACCTTAAATTTTCTTGTCAAGCATAAATTTTTCACGAGCATCCTTTAATAATAAACTGTCGATCGTTGATTTTCAAGAGATAATCGAAATATAAAAAACTTTCTTATCAGGCTAATTTAGGTATTAACAGATGTTTTTTCAAACAACAAAGGTCTTTTCGTCATAAGATTTCCAAAAAGAATGCATTGTGGGAAATTTTTTTAAAGAATCATTTGTTCTTTATGATTGTAAAATGTGATTTGTTGATCGTCATGCATTTTTTTAAACAATGAAGTTTTTTTTTCAAGATACGCGTCAATTACATCATATTAAAATTATTACACATTATCTCTTTTGGTTGTGCAGCGATTTTTCACAAGATAACACTTCTTTAATACTTTCCCAAAGAACTGCAAAAAAAACTTTAAATATTAAAATACTAAAAGTCTATTTTTAGCATTATTAAATCAATTGTAAAAGTCAATTGAAATGCTCTTAATGCCACATCACGAATATCTAGAAAAAAATTAATATAAATTTAAGAAATTCTCAGCAACTTTAGCTTTATCAGAATTAATTTTTTGACGCAAAAATCATTATAAACAAATATACGAAAAATACGCAGTTCAATGAGTAATTATCATAATAATAAACCTAACTTTTATAATTTAAAAAGTTCTATCGAAGATCTTGAAAAACAAAGGTTAAACCTTCAAAATGAAATTCAAAGACTAAATCAACGTAAATTAAACGAGAGGAAAACCCAAGCAAATGAAAATCAAGAGTTAAATCATTATAAAATACTTGCTCAAAAGTCGATAAACGATGTCAACAAGCAAGTTCAAGAATTAAACCAATGTAAAGTATTGTACGAACAGAAAAATAACGAATACAACAAATTATTTGAAGTGTATAAGACGACCATACAAAACTTCGAAAATGGACAGAGAGAAATAAATCAATATAAAACAATTGCTCAACAGTCGGAAAATGAAGTTAAAGCAATCAAAGGACAAATTCAAGAATTGAATCAATATAAATTGTTGTACGAGAAGAGAAATGATGAATTAAAAGGATTACAAGAAAATTACAAGAATAATATGGAAAGACTAGAAAATGAGAAAAATATTTATAAAAAGCTTGCTGAAAAGTCGGAAGACGCGGTCAATAAAATCAATGAACAAGTTGTAGATTTAACTCAATATAAATTCTTGTACGAGCAAACAACCAACGAATTTCAAGAATCACAAGAAAATTACAATAAGAAATTGCAACGATTAGAAAATCAAAATAAAATGCTTACTGAAAAGAAAGAAAATGGAATCGAAAACATCAAGGAACAACATTTAAAGAGAGTACGAAAATTACAGACCGAAATCGATTCGCAAGAAAGAGAAATACAACAATTTGAAAAAGAAAAGATTAAATTACAGCCAAAAATCAATGAATTAGAGGAACAAATTAATAACCTTATTAAAAAAAATACTTTATTGGAAG
>CAMKVN010001170.1:0-20303 GCA_946474995.1 Funneliformis geosporum | reverse complement strand
TCTTTTACAAGTGACAAACTTTTAACTTGTTAATACAAAGCTGAAATTTATTCAAGGACATTATTTGTTCAATAATACTTTATTTTTTTTTTAAAAAAAAACGGTGTATATTTATTTTAATACAAAAAGAGCGTTCGAGTTTTTAAGTTGATAAATTAATAGTCGCGAACTCAACGAACAATCATAAAAAAAAATCTTAAATTCATAATGATTGACGCTATATATAATACCATTTGCTACTCAAAATTGGAGAAATGATCTGCGTATGTTATTTAATTATTGCGTCCAATGGTTCCTGTTACCTAGTATAAGATAATATATAATAAAATTTGTAAATGATCGATCTTGTAAATTTTTTTCATTTAGTCTTTAACTAAATTTGCGTGATATGATACTACAATCAATTTTTGAAATAAAACGTTGAATCATAACTAGTGATGACATTTGGCCGTGGGCAAAAGATTTTTTTGGTCGTTTGGCCATGGCCAAATGAACAAAAATCGGCAAAGTCGGCATTTGGCCACGGCAAAAATATATTTTGGCCAAAATGACCAATGGCTACTGATCATAACTAATACATGATGCGAATACAAATAAAATATATTGTGATTGATCTAGAAATCTTTGAACTTTTTTGATACATTAACGAGAAAAACCATCATTGTCTTACAGTAAATAATATTGTGCGCGAGAATGTTATCTGTATTTAAATGAAAACAATAGATTAATATGCGATACAAAGTTACCTACCAAGTTTGCTTTTACTTGTTGTATTGAGATTTTGGATTAGACGATTCTGGACATAAAAAAAATTATTAGACACGAAGTCAAGAATTTAGATCGAATCGTTCGGAAGCAACTAGTAGTTTCAGCCTATAAATATAATTTTTTGTGTGCCTTCTGAAAATGACAACTTAAAATGCCAGCGGTTTGGTCTTTTGTGAAGTAATCCATGGAAAACTTTGGGTGTAAATGAGTATTTTTCACAAGTATTTGAAACGTGTAAAAAAAATCAAATTGATTTAGCACTTCACTTTAACATGTTCCATCATTCAAACAAGAGGATCGAATAGCAATTAAAAGGATTATATTTGTAATTATTATTCATTCATCAATCATAAAAAGACATTGCAGACTTAAATTCTCATTCATTTATATCACTAGACATCCTTAAAATGGTTAAACTGTTCAAACTACCCAAGTATTCCCATGAAACGCTGAAAGAGAAAAGTAAATGGATGTATTAGGATATCTAATGCTTAAAAACATCAACATTATTGTTCCATGTTAGCTTTCATTCCACCTTTATTTCATATATAAAAGATCAAATTGAAATCGCTTAAACATTTAATGGTGTTTATAGAAATAAACGAGATATATATAATAAAATTAAAATTAAAATTGACGACTTCTCGGAACATGCCTTTAACTTCAAAAGAGAACTACATCAACTGATATAAATAGGAATACAGAAAAAAAATCATTAGGAAAACTAAAGAACTTTTAACGACTTGATTCAGAAGATAATATAATCATTTAAATAATTTTTACGTTTCATCCGAAATTGCTTCGACCGATCCTTCTTTTCTCACTCCCTTTTATCTGCTTGATCCATACGCTATAACTTGAGAATTATATAACGATATTTAGGATCAAGAAGATACCCAGCTTATACATGAACATAAAAAAAAAAAATTGGACTAATTAATATTAATTTTCCTTAAAATAACAAAATACATAGGAATGATCTCGTTGATGTTATTCTTTAGGTAAATAATTCTATTACAATACTTACAAATAATAAAAATTACCAAAAAATGAAGACGAATGGCAAATAAACTTCCTGCCTTTCACGTATGGTACCTTTTCAATCAAAATTTTGCAACTATGAATATAAAGTAAATAATAGTTGAAAGTCTTAAATTAAATTACTTTTCTAAATTCATATATTTGGAAATTCTTCTTTTTGAAACATTACGCCGCCTTCTGAAATTTTATAATGGATGCGAGTAATAAATTATACACAGCATTTTAAAGAAATGATCCTTTATCTTAAAATAAATAACGTGCAAGTATCAATCTCACAATAAACTGTAAAGAAAATAAAAAAATAATTGATCGACTTTTGTTAAGTGCTCTCGTATTACAGGGATCATCCTTAATAGAAGAAACTTGTATTCTAAGGTATCATTATCTTTAGATTTTAATTGTTAAGAACTTACAATAATATCCACCAATTGATTACTTTTCCGAAATTAAAATATAATTGTTAAATAAATAATAGTAGAATAAGAAACCGGACATTTATTTAATATGATTCTTATATATATTTATGGAGATGAATCCCTTTATTTTATTAAAGAGACAAATCAATGAAAAAGTAAAAAATTATAGAATTTCAAAAGATTAAAAGATTTATTATCGTGAGAGGGCGTAGCTTTATCGGTGAAAGAACCAACCACAAATAACAGAGAATACGGAAATATCTGTTCAGAAATAGAGATCCCTCAAAAGAAAAGAAATTTTTGAATTTTTACATTTAGTTAGATTAATCCATGAGCATTAACATACTTGGTCTTTGATAAGTCATTCGTGTCGAGTGTCGATATCGTCATTATAAAATCATTTTGCTTATTTGTTTATATGCATTAGATAAAAGGAAACAATAAAGGCATGTGATTGTAATAAATTTGATTGACGGGAAGCTAAACTTTTAAGACACTTATGTAAAGTCTTGTGAAATTGGCGTTGTAAATAAGGATTTAAAAGGAAAATAATGGACGTAAACCTGTCCTCTTCATTTGTTTTATTTTTTTTACGTGTTTGTCGCGTACATTCTTATATATGTTCTTTATATTGAAAGAATACAAAAGTGGTTTTATAGTTGAGCCTGAATAGAACCACAACCATAAATTAATAATAATCACGTGTCACTGATTAATACAATACATATTACAATTGGTAGCGGGGGATGAAATAATTTAGGTTATGGGGTACAGTTGAAAATAAATTATATGACCAGAAAAATTGAGAAATTTTCAGTCAATAGCGAGGTCATTATTTTTTTTTTTATATACATACGATAAAGAACAATGGACATAAAAAACAATGGGGTAAACAACCCCAAATATATCTATTAACATCATCCTCTTGATTATATTCATTGTTAATTACCAAATGTTTATTTATTCGACAAAAAAAAAAAAAGAAGCTTTTAGAAAAAGTGAATGGTACTCTATTTAGGGATTACTTTTATCAATTCCGTCGAATTTGTGTGGTATAATCACAAACTCGCGTTAGCATTACATAGCATGCAGTTAATTTTAAAATTTATTTCATCATGTTTCAATATAGATAGGGTAAAATGGTACCCTTTGACGAGATGCAGGTATTTCTGGTCGGATCAGTTCAAGATCATCGTGTTACTTTATCATACTGTATGTGCTATCGCATCTCTCTTTCAAAAAATAATTTATGTTGGTTAGATTTGATTCTCATTTTACGAGAAACATATATACATCATATCAACCATAAGGAGAAAAGATAGCAATATTTTTTTTGTGGGGTAAGATAAAAGACAATTAAAAATAAAAATATTCTTTGTATCGTTATATATATCACCTAAGCAAATTCAGTTAGGAGTTTACTGGATTTTTTTAACCAAATTTAACGCGTTTCTTAATCAATGACGCAGACAAAAGAAATGGCGTTGTATGTTAAACAAATCAAAATCATAAAGATATAAAGATATAATTTTCTCATTGTTCGCTTAAAAAAAAAAAAACCACTTGTTAATTTGCTGTTCATTGTTTCGTTAGAAATGTATATCATATTAAAAAAAAAAAATCTAGGGACAGCCAAAATGATCTTGCTTTCAATTTTATGTTTATATTTGTACAGATAATTAATCAATCTAATTGGAAGAAAGGGCTGAAACTTACGACAAATCTCCTGCTTTATTCTTATATAATGTAACCCATTATATTACAGTAGTGATACAATATGTATAATATGAAATATGATATATTTAATTTAACCGGAAAATTAAGAATACTTTATTATTTTCGATGAATTGATAAACATTTGAGCATATTTGCTTTTAATAAAATTAAATATTTTTTTTTTTACACGTTTTCTTTCTCTTTGAAACAATTTTTACAATGGAATCTTTGTTTCGATTTTCGCTCGTGTTGTTTGTGTAGTATGTGAATAAATAAAATGGTCATTTAATTGACTCGTTTGATAACCTGTTTGAATACCCCATAGGATACTCGGACTGTGTATTTTTTTTTAATGATGCATGTGTCAAATTTATTTGAATAATTTCCATTGTTATCTGTATTATCTAATACAGTGTTACATGTTTAAGTCGAACTATTAGACTAAATTAAGATAAATTGAGCTTAAATTTAAATTCATTCTAGTTTGAAATATTTATTTGTGTCAAGATATTAACTCCGAAAAATAATCAAATACTTTACGGATTATTGTCAAACTTTTTTTGTAATCTACAGTTATACAATACAAGAGTTAAAAATGATGTACCATTATGTAGAAATCGAAATTTACACATGAGGGATGATAAATGATGCAATATTGCTTGATGATACGTTTTAGGTAAAGTGCGAGGGATCATCATAATGAAAAATATCTGAAATTTATTTTTCTGTTGGTCTGTTGGATGAAGTAAATCATCTGGTGTGGGGATTGGGAATCGTGGAAATCTTGTATGGAGAAATGGAGAAAAAATAAAAAAATTTTTTCCTCATTTTAATCTGTTTAAGGAAAAAAAAAAATTTTTTTTGTGTCAAGAATAATAACAAGTGTTTCTGGATTATATTATATTTTTTTTTTTGTGGCATTCAAACCATTACCTTTGAATTCCAACGCTTTGGGATCCATTCAGGGCTGAAAATAGGTTTCAAATGTTCCGGAAATTTTTTTTTGATAACCAAAAATTTTCCCGAAGTCGTTCCATTGTAAATACATTTCAATAATATAAAAAACGTTTAAAAATTTCCCGGAATGATAAAAATTTTCTCGGAATTTACCGAATTTGCATCAATCCTGGTTCCATTGTTCTCATCTAAAAGAAAAAAAAAATCGCCTTCTTGTGGTTTTACCTCTCTTCTCTCGAAAAAATAACAATAGGCCACCATATTCTGTATTGTTTTCTGAATTAGGAATGATTGACTACGACAGGTGTCTCGTCAAAAATGATTTATTTATATTATTATGCTTTATTATTTATAAACATCTCTCTCTCTAAAATTTTGAAACAACTTTCTAATGTAACCCTATTGTATAAGATTAACAATGGTGTAACAATTGTTTTACAAATTTAGGATAATAAATTTTTTTTCTTTAATAAAACAATGATTATGTTAATATATTTTACATACCGCGTATGCATTACATATACTTACATGCCCACTCCCTTTTCTATTTCTTCTTTTCAAACTTTTCTTTTGTTTCTTGACGATTTTTATCATTACACGGCATTATAATGTATGAATTAGCATTCGAAAAGCGTACTTACATGCATTTTTTTTTTCTTGTTCTCTCTTTTTTTTTTTTACCATTTTTTTTCTCTCCCTTCTTTTTTACCACTTTCCCTCTCTCTAATCACAATTTAATCCTTTCCTTTTGTTTGATGCGTGCTCTTCCATGATTTACCGTTGATTCCCGTTATTTTAATAAATAAAAAAAAAAAAAGGAAAAAAAAATTTTTTTTTCTAGTCATTTTTTTTTTTTTTTTTTTTTTTTTACATTAAACTAATTCAAAAAAATTTTTTTTTCTCATTTCAGAAAAAAAAAGAAATAAAATGACCAACTTTTAGACCGATTAAAAAAATTTTTTTTCTCATCTTATACAAATAACGGATTTTTAATAAAAGTTCTTCAAATAAAAAAAAAATCTCATCATCTTTGTTTAGTGCACGAGAATTTCATATCAACACTCTCCTCTTTCTTCTCTTTTCCTCTTTCACGACTTCCTCATTATTAAATTCATTTTTTTCGTTACTCCTTTTTTTCTTTTCTTCTTTCCTCTAAAAAATACAATTTTAATAATGGGTTTGACAAAGTCTCTTAGATATGAAGTTCTCGTGTATTCAAAAACAAAATCTTCCCCCGATAATGAGCAACAACATCAACAAACGACCTCTCCCCTTATGGCTGATGATAATTCTTCCTCCACAAATTCAGCCGCTACGGCATTATTTGAGACTAGAGTGCAAAGGTTCCCGTGCGATAGAGAGAACATGCAACAATATTGGATACCTGAAGGTTTTCACCCAATTCTCGTCCCCCGCACTTACCTTACAACTAATAGTCTTGTTGCTACTTCAAACTTTTCAAGACAATTGATGAATACAGAAAGGACTAACCTCCTTTCTGGTAATGGACATCAATTACATTCCATTAATGATATTAATGATATTGAATTAAGAAGAAGAAGGAATCTCAATTTAAACAATCCCTCCTCATCTTGTGCAAATAATGGGGGGATCATGAAGAAAAAACGACGCAATCTCAACATGAACGTCAACGCTCTTAACCTTAATCGTCGGACAGTTTTAGGTCATTCTACACCAACCGTAAACATCAACACGGCCATAAATAGACAGAAGATAAAAGAAAGAATTTCAGCGATTCGTAATGCGGCTGTAACGATAACTTCAAGTTCCAGTTTAAAAAATAATAATAACAATATCTCTTCTGATTGCAATTACATAACCCCTTCGATTAAGATTGGTGAAATGTGGAAAAATGAACCTGAAAATATTAAGAAACATTACGAAAGATTGGCCATTAGAAAGAAGTTCGCACAAGCTTTGGCCTTTGAACAAAAGATTTCTTCTTCTTCGTGCGGAAAACCTAATTCTAAATCAATACCTTCCTCAAATGTTCTGAACACACGTCAACATCACGTGAACCAGACCACTCCCCCCGGTTCTTCCTACCGGCTTCCCGTTCACAGTAATGCTGTAGAAGGAGTGAATGCTGTTTACTGCTCAAGTTCTCCTTCGAGTTCATCAATAGATAATACCGATGTGCATATTAATAATCATCAGGATGTTGATAATTCGTTAATTGGTCATCGATACGAAAAAGCTAATTCGACACCTTCCTCGCCAATTTCATCATTCAAACATGGCAATCGACCTATATCGGATTGGATGACACATCCTGAAAGAGAAGTTTATGACGAAAATAGTAGTGAATACACTGACAATAATTCTACCATCGCTTATTAACAACGAAATCGTATCGCACGCGTTCATTTCGTAATAATATGATGAAAAAAATACCCCTTCAAAAAAAAAAATAACGATGTTTTAGACAATGAACAACTTTTTCCAATTAATTCCGAAAAAAAAAAAAAAACAACGAACTCTTTCGTAAATAACGCCAAGAAAAAAAAAACAAAATTATATTGTTTTGTTTTTTTTTTTTTTTTAACAAATTGTAAATATCGAAAATATATATTTTTTCCATTCGATATAGACTATCGATAAATTTTTTTTCTTTTATGAAAAATATAAATTTCGGAATCCTTTTTTAAATTCGAAAAGAAAAAAAAAAAACTACGATCTTTTTTTTTTGTTTGAGAGAATTTTTTTTTTACTCCAAAAAATTTACAGAAAAGGTTAAAGAATTTCTTTAATATTATTAAAAGGGTAAAATTACTTTTTTTTCTTTAAAGAATTGTTTAATCTTATTTTTTTTTCTTTTTCATATATATACTCGTTACAATAGTGCCACTTTATTTTTTTAAAAAAAAAACCCCCCCAATTATAAAAACATAAAACTTTTTAAAAAAAAAAAAAAACCAAAATTTGAAAGTAATCTTTTTAAAAAAAGATTCTTTCGTTATAAATATCATCAAAATTTCTTCTGTATATTTTTCGTATATATATATATATATATTTTTATAAATAATGTGTATACCTGTACATACAAGTTTTTTTTCCTTTTTATTTCTTTTTTTTCATTATGTATAAAATTAATTAAAATCTATAGTTTAAACATAAAAATTAAATTCTTTTTTTAAAAAAAAAAAAAATCCAAGAAAAAAAATTCTCCCTGTGGGAGGGGGGAAAAGAAAAAAAAAAAAAAAAAAAAAGAGAAGACGGGAGAGTAAATATTATTATTACATTTTTAAAAAAAAAAAATCTTCTATATAATATAAATATTTAAAATACTTTTAGGATTTATTTCTTTTTCCCTTTAATTACCTTCCTTTTTTTTTATTTCATTTCGGTGTTATATTTTAAAAACAAAAATAATTCGGTATTTTTGTTTATTTTTTTTTATTTCGTTTTTCATCCAAAGGTAATTAGAGATAAGGAAAAGAAATGAGCTTTATTGGTATTTTATTAATTTATATATTTTCTTTTATATATTTTTCTATATACTCTTGTACAATATTTTTTCCTTTATTTGTGTGTTATTAAATCTTAGAATTTTTCTCAAATATTTTTTCTCTGAATTCAAAATAAATACCTTACTAAAGTCAAAAAAACTTAAAAACTTTTCAGTGTATCATTTTACAAGTGAAGCTTTGCAATCGTTAATATAAAGACGCGTGCCCTAAAAAAAACGCGTTTAAAAATCATAGAAATCCTTTCATTGTTCTCTGAAATGGGAATCGACATTTCAATTAACTTGCCAAAAAAAAAGTGCAACGTAAATAAATAATTTCCGAATTTTTGTTTCGGAGACAATGTAAATATTGAAATTAATTCCAGCCAAAATCAGAATTTCCTAGAAATTTTGCAGGTGCGGGTTACATTTCCCAATCTGGAAGTGACGCAAACTTGAATATAATTCTATTCTGTTCAAAGTTTTCTTTTCTCATTTTCTTTTTCCTTTCGCGTTTACTTTAGTTGAAATTACGTACAATGTCTTCGAGTCAGCTACTACCTCGTATGAAACGCGAACTAGGTACGTTACCTTTTTTAGTTTATTCACAAACGCGTAAACTTCATTGAATCTTTTTCATATTTTCAAAGAAATACTGGAATGCGATCCTCCGCCGGGCATAGTTTGTTATCCAATTGATGATAGTTTATTACACTTTTGTTCACGTAAGTTTCTTTTTTTTTTAAATTTTCCCTGAAAAAATGCATCATATTTGACTTTATTCTGTTCTTCCCTTCAATAGAAATCAAAGGACCGAAAGATACACCTTATGAGGACGGTCTATTCAAAGTGGATGTTCAGATTCCGTCACGGTAAGTTTTCTTTCTTGATGATTTCCTATTTGATTTTCTTGCTAATCACTTTCACTATGATAGCTATCCTATGGAACCTCCAAAAATGCAATTTATTACCCCGATTTATCATCCAAACGTGGATGATGCAGGAAGAATTTGTCTTGACATTCTTAAAATGCCGCCAAATGTAATATCACGTCAATTTATTTTCCCTATTATGATTAGAAGCAAATTAATAATAAACAATATGTTCATATTATAGGGATCATGGAAGCCCTCGTTGAATATTTCAACTACTTTGACGTCTTTGAGTGTTTTAATGGCGGATCCAAATCCGGACGATCCTCTTTTAGTTGAAATTGTACAATTGAGAAATACCTTTGTTTTCATTTTTTCTCCAAATCCTTTAACATTTTCATTAATATTATTGATAAACTTGATAGGCAAGTGAATTTAAGGAAAACAAATCTTTATTTATTCAAAAGGCGAGACAGGCTACATTGAAACACGCGATGGAAGATAATAAATCACTTAATACGGAGGTATTTGAGATAATTTTAAATGAATTTCCACCTTTTTGTTTTAAATTTTTTGAACATTTTGTTCAATTCGAATCTTATCGCATAAAGGATCTTATCCAAAAACCCGAACAAGCATCATCATCTACCCCTGCAGTTGGTATGCCGACTTCGTCTTCGTCTTCGTCACAGGTAAAATGAATGACATTTATATTCTGTCATATATTTGTTTCTTTCATTTCTTTCATTTGCTTATGTTCATTTTTTAGGATATACAACAAGAATTCGTAACACAGCCTCATATTGAGAAAAAAGTAATTGTACAAAAAGCTGCGCAAGAAGCGACTTCAGACAATTTAAATGAAACTGAAGAAAGAAATTTTCCTACTGTCACACACAAAAAAAAGATCCTATCACTTTCCAAGGTTAATTCCAAAATTGAGAAAAAGAAACCTTTGGAACGAATCTCAACTCAACTTAAAAGTGATCCTACCGTTTCTACTTCGATTATGATCCCCGCTTTGCCTCTAACAAGTTCTAAGTCGTTACAAGAGGAAAAAGTTGAAAGAGTCGAAAAGAGGAGACCCTTTGGTGACATTACAAAAAGATCGATTAACGTGCCAGCAAATATTCAAGCTACGACCAATCAAACTCAAGTATCAGCAAACAATTTGAATAAAGCCGAAAGAAAACGTAACCTTTTACGAAAGAAACCCAATGACGTGGTACCAAAGAGGCAAAAATTGACGGATGATCTTTAGTAATTGATTTGTTATGAATAAGTTCTTATATTTGCAGTTTGAATAATATTATCGATAAATAAAAATTTGCTTAAAAAGAATAATAAATGTTTAAAAAACTTTGTTCTATATAATATGCTTTCATAATTTTCATCAAATCTTTAAAATGTAAACAATTTTTAAAAATTATTTTGCATATATTTATATATTAAATAATTATAAAGAATAAGAAATGATTTATCAACTTTATATTTTTAATATTTTAATTAATTAAACAATTTATATAATTTATATTAATTTTCAACAATATATAAAGTTATTATTGTTACAAATACATATCAATTTTACCAATTTTGTCAAATAATAAATCATCGGTGTCACATGACAATACATTACAGTATTGCGTCGATCATCTTAATTTAAGTAGCTCCATTTGGTCAAGATAAAGATTCCTTTTGACATATAACGCGTCCGCGTTACATCTTTCTAATCTTTTTCAATTCGTGGAAAAAAAAAATAAAAAAAAAAATGTCATCAAAAAGACAACGCTCAGAAGCGTCAGAAAGTGAAACAGAGGAAGTTGCTAGTGGTCAGGTGAGTTTAATAAGCGTTTATTCGAGTTACGTCTCCGAAACATTTTCAAGTTGAGACGTTGAACGTTTTATTTGTGTCATATTATAACAAAATACTTTCCATTAATACATTACAATAAAATAACTAAAAACTTACTATTGTTTTAAAAGCGTCAAACTAGGTCAAGATCTAGATCAGTTGTTCATTCACAATCACATTCCAAACGCGCTCGTCGCTCACAAACTGCAGAAATAAACGCGTTTCCTGACAACATATCAGAAGAACAGGAAGAAGAAGTTGAAAACGAAGAAGAAGCTGCTGAAGAAAGAGAACGAAAGAGACTAAAAAGGAAGAGTACTACTGGGGTGAAGAATTTAGTTATTTTATTTTGCTTTGGTTATCAATATAAGTTAAATGGGATTTAAATCTCGGAAGAAAATTTGATAAATTTTATTTAGGCTACAGCAGAATCTGGTGTGATTGAATCAATTGAATTAGTAAACTTTATGTGTCATAAATTTCTCAAAGTACCTTTCGGTCCTAAAATTAATTTCATCATTGGCCACAATGGAAGTGAGTATTTATTATAATAATTATCATTATTCATATCGATTTTCTTTTTTTTTTTAATAGAAAATTTTTTTAATTCAGGTGGAAAAAGTGCCATTTTAACAGGAATTACTGTCTGTCTTGGAGGAAAAGCTAATGTCACAAACCGTGCTTCAAACTTAAAATCGCTTATTCGAGAAGGCTCCAAGTAATTTATTGATCTTATTACTTTTTTTTTTTTACATTTACATGGATAAAATTCAATTTTATATGTTATGTAGTGTTGCACAAATTACTATAAAACTTCGAAATCGCGGGGAAGATGCTTTTAAGCATGATATATATGGTGATTCGATTATTATTGAACGTCGTATTTCTTGTGATGGGAGTAATAGATACAAGATAAAAACTCATGATGGAAAAAGGACCGTCTCTGACAAGAGGGAAGAATTGAATGCCATTCTAGATCATATGGCTATACAAGTGGATAACCCTATGAATGTGTTGTCTCAAGATACTGCACGTCAATTTTTACATTCATCGAGCCCTGAAGATAAATATAAGGTATATTCCTATCGTTGAAAATACAATAGTGCAAATTCTAACTTCTCTAAATGATTTCTTTTTTTATAAGTTTTTTATGAAGGGAACACAATTGACCCAATTAAGTGAAGATTACGAGCTTATACGCGAAAGTATTGATACTACACAAAATATAATTAAATATAAAAAAGAAGTTATTCCGGAGCTTCTCAAGGAAGCTAGGGAAGCAGAGGCGCGATATAAAGATATGCAAAAAGCTCGTGAACTTGAGTTGACCGTCGCCTCGTTGAAGAATCAGATGGCTTGGGCTCAAGTTGAAGAAAAAGAACAAGAAGTTGCTGAGGCCGAGAGGGTTTCACAACGAGCCATGAAACGTTTACCAAATTTACAAGTAAAGCTCGATAAGGAACAAGTAATTATTTATTAAATATCAATAGATTTATTATTTAGATAATTACTTAATTTTTTTTTTGATTTCATTCTAGGCTGAATTTGATGAAATTAATACAATTGTCTTGGATTTGGAGCAAAAATATCATGATTTGACAAATCTTTCTATTAATCCTTTGAAAGAGAGAAAAAATGAATTAAATTCTCTCATTAGAGATAAGACGAGACAATTAAATGAACTAAAGGCATGTATAATTGAATAGAATTCAAAAAAAAATTCAATTAGATTTGTATATTGACGTAAATTTATTGTTTATTTATAGAATGAAGAGAGAGAAATTAATGATTCGATTAAAGGTTTGAAGCAAGATGTTGAGAAACATCAACACAGAATAGATGAGGAAACTCAGAAACTTAAAGATGTTAATCGTCAAAAGCGTAATGACATAATGAACGCTATTAGAACCGCAGAAGAGCAACTTGAAACATTGGTCGAGGAGCAGAAGCAATGTAGATCACAATTAACTGAGCTTGAAGAAAAAAGTGTTCATATTCGCAACCAAAAATTGTCTTGGGAGGGGGATCTACGAAGAAACCAAGAAGACATTGCACGTAATGAAAATCTCTTGCACCAATTAAGGGAGCAGAAGAGTAACAATCTTAAGATTTTCGGTCCTACGATTCCGGATGTACTTAATGCTATTAGTATAGAGAAAAGGTGGAATAAGATACCTGTGGGACCCTTTGGATTATATATGAAATTGTTAAAACCTGATTGGAGTGATATTCTTGAATCTGTGATTGGTAATACGTTAAGCACATTTGCTGTTAATAACCATAGAGATCAAAGGCTTTTATCGGACATCTTGAAAAGATTTAATTGGTATATACATCAATTTTTTTTTTTTTTGGTATTTTCCGCATATACTCATCCAACTCATTATTTCTTAGTAATTCTCCGATTATTATCGGTGAAGATGACGATTTCGATTACACGCATGGAGAACCTGATAGGCGATTTCTTACTATCTTACGCGCATTACAGGTATTCAATCGGTCTTATTATTATTACTTTCCTGTTGTTATGTAGTAACCTTTAACTTCATAGATAACTGATAACAATGTTAAACGCCGTCTTATCAACAATAATCGCATTGAATCGATTATTCTTGTTGAAAAACGTGCGGAGGCCGATATGATTATGCATAATAACGGGAGAGGGTTCCCTCATAATGTTGAGGGATGTTATACAATCGATGGATATAAAGTTGGTCATAAGTAAGTAATTTTGTATTCCAAACTAGCGTTGACTACATGACACAAATTAATATATTCTACCATAAACATGTTAAATTTTCAGAGGCGGTGGTTTCTCAACACAATCTATCAATAGATACAGAGGACCAGCAAGGTTTAAACAAGATATTGATGGTCAAATTCGGTAATTTATTTCGATAATTTTGTCAATATTTATTATCAGTATATTTATTCCAAGTTTATGTTAGAGATGCAGAAAGGAAATTATCGGATTCTAAAGAGACGAATAGACGTTACAAGGTTGAATTGGAAAGAGCTGAATGTGAATTGAATAAAGTAAATGATGAAATCAGAGCATTATTGGTAAATATTAGTCTATATATAAATATTTCTATATATTTGAAGACAATTGTTATTTATATATACATATATATATATTTTTTTAGCGTAAAATCCAAGAAGATCATCGTAAAGCAAAAGAATTAAATAATCTAATTTTACAATTAAAAGAAGATTTACAGGTTATAATTTGTAATGTCAAATTATCAATGATAAATTATTCTACTTTAATATTAACTTTCTTTAAAAAAAATTTTTTTTTCTTATGCTTATATTTTAGCAAGATGAACCAGCAAATATTGCTGCCCTTGAAGAAGTCAAAAAAGTATAGCATTCTATATTTCTGTATATTTATATTATATGCATGTAATAATTAACCATGAAAAATAATATAAAATCATCTCTTTTTTGTAGGAAACTGAGCGTGAAATTGAAATGTACAAGAGACAATACGCCAATATTCAACGAAAAAGATTACAATTAACCGATGAACATGAACCTTTAGTGAGTGAATTCGAAGATATTCAGCAAAGGCTGGATGCATTATCAAGTGAAGCCGAAGGTCTTGGTGTAAGTTGAGAAAAAGCAAATACGAGTGGCAGGTTTATAATATCTTCATCTAAATAGTAAAATTTTATTATGACTAAACATGATGTTAATTTGTTTTATTACTTTTTTTTTTTTTTTGTAAACATGAAGGCTAATATTGAAGAAAATGTTCGAACACGAGTAAAGAGTGAAATGAATAAGAAACATTGGGAAAATAAATTAACATTAGAAAAAGAGAACATTGCCACTGCTTCATCTGAAGTTGAAAAGAAAAATCAAGTTCTTGAGGTATTAATTATTTCATTTACTCAAATTTGATTATTTATATTTTAACATATGAATGCCGATCCTTCGAATAAATAGGAATGGACAAGGTTAGCGAGAGATTATTGTCCTGAACGAGTTGAAGTAACTAAGCCAGCACATGAACTAGATCGTGAGATAAAACAATTTCAAGCTCGACTGAGAGAGAGAGAGAAGAAGTAGGTCTTTTATAAATTTTAATGCTATTACATAAGAATAATAGCCTAACTTTTTTTTTCCCTACAAGACACGGTGCAAGTCTCGAAGATATCGCATCTGCTATGTCAGCTACGTGCGATGCCTATCGTAATGCGAAACAAGAAGTAGAACATATGGAGATATTCGTCAAAGTGCTAATTAATAAATAATATTTTTTAAAAAAAATTGTTACGTCTAATGTTTTATACGTACTAAGTTCAATTTATTATGATATTAGGATCTCAAATCTGCCTTGCAAGATCGTATGTCCAAGTGGCGTAATTTTAGAACATTTATTGCCGTTCGTGCTAGGATACAATTTTCATATCAGCTATCTAAACGAGGTTATTCAGGAAAATTAATGTTTGATCATCCAAATAAAAAATTGTCCCTACGAGTTAGTATATCTTAATGAATAATTTTTCATCGTATGGGCTCAGAAAAAATGTATTAACTACCTTTTAATATTTAGGTTCAAATTAATGACCAAATAGGTCATGGTAGCGATAAAGACCCAAAATCTTTATCTGGTGGGGAAAAATCATTTTCTACCATTTGTTTATTGTTAGCTCTTTGGGAAGCTATGGGATGCCCTATTCGATGGTAGGTTTATATCATATTAACATGGACTACTATCTCTAAATATATATTCATTATGTTTATTTGTACTTTTTTAATAATAGTCTTGATGAATTCGATGTTTTCATGGATGCTGTTAATCGTAGGATAAGCATGAGAATGATGGTAAAATCAAAACTTTCACAATTCAATGAATTTTTATTATCTTTTACGTATCATGATTCTAAATCTTTTATTTTGCTATTAAATAGATCGAAACAGCGCGTGAAGCGGATTGCACACAATATATCTTAATTACTCCACAGGACGCGAGCAGCGTTTCACCTGGTCCTGATGTTCGTGTGCATAGGTTACAAGATCCTGAAAGAGGTCAAGCAACTTTAAACGTCCCATGTGATGACTGATGTTTGATCAACTAAAGTAATTATAATTGAAATAACGGTTTATTTGAATTAAATGATTATTTTAATAAAGTAAAAATATTAGTGACGTAAGTAATACGAATAAACGTTACTTTTTATCTAAAATTTACAGTATAATTATTCCGATTAATTTGATTAATATATGTAGAACAATGAGCTAAAGTTTAAATAATTCAAAATTGTAGATAAGAAATAATTATATCTGCATGTTAAAGTTGTATTATTTCACGAATATTGTATAGGGAAATTTTTTAAATCTTAATAAGGTTTGAATAATATGGAGCTCATTTTAAATGCATATTCAATTATTAAACATGATTGCGAAGAAAATAAAGATTTATGAATATATATCTGGATTTTTGAGTCTCAAAGTTATAAAAATAAGATGAAAAATCAATTAAAAAACGATATATTTAATAATCTAATCATTATCTCTCAACTTTTTTTGTTTATAATAATACCCCCAAAAAATTATTATAATTTTTATAAGCCTCATCTTACGTCATTATCCATAGGTCAATTCGTTGCTTAATGCCAATGTAAGAACATTTCCCTGGAAAATGATGATGCACGAAGAAAAATCGTGATCCCATCGTCAGAAGGGTATACGTTCTACTCAATAAACGTCGACGATCAGGAAATGTAGTGCCAGCACGTGATGAATAATCGATCTCGTTATTGCATTCTCTATTGGTTATAGGGTTCTCACCGATATTGATCTATTGCATGTGTGATGAATTTGGTTCCAATTATATATATAATCGAGATCTGATTTTTTTTAAACGTGTTTTTCTATGGGATGGATGATAAAGTCAATAATATTGTGAATCTTGAAGAATTACCAAAATAATCGAAAGAAAGGGGAAAAATCGATTGGGATAGTTCATAGAAAATGAATTGTGTGTATGAATTTGAAGTCTTAATTAGCAATACTTTCTTGTGATGTTTTAATACTCGGATAAAAGGGGAAACGGCATTTATTTTAGAATATATTAGAAAACTCCCTTTACTCAATTTCCAGATATAAATACATTATGCTCTACCGCCAGTTACTATGAAAAGGTAAAAGAAAATCAAGAACCTGATGAAGTAATAGTTAAAGTGCAACATGTCCTTGTTATTACAATAACAATGAATAATAAATGCTGTCAAACTAATAAAAAAGTATTTGGGTTTTATTCTTTGATCAAGAATATATCTCACTAGGGATTCAGCAATATTAGCTCACGAAGGTCTCTTAAGTCTGAGATAAAATCTCTTAAACAGCGTCTTCACAAAGCATTACAGGATTTAAGGCATAAAAATAATGCTAGTACTGCACAAGATATCCATATTTTGAGGCTAGAAGATAAGATTAAGCAACTTAAGACCCGCATTTATGAAATAACTGGACTAAGTCAGAAAAAAGTTTCAAATAATAAAGAAATATTGGATATGGAACATACAATACAAGCTATCTTAGATAGGTGAATTGAGGCTTCAGCTTCTTTAGCAAGAATTCAGATACATTTAGATAATACAGGAATTATTCTTCCAGATGATATAAGAGGTCAATTTGATAGAGTTGGTAACATGTTTGACTAATATTATTACCTATATCCATTTAGTTCAAAGATATTGGCAAGATCAGAATATGATAGTAAAACAAAGTGTTCGATAAGCTAGAACTCTAGGGTAACAATTGCAAGAAGTCTGAGCTAGATTGCAAAATGATAATCAAATATTAACACAAGCTTTAAATAATGAAGCAAATGAGCATCGGGTATGGTGGTTTAGGACTCAAAGAGCATAAGGTGTAATCATATATTATTACAAGAAAAGATAGGCCTTCGTCGAATAAATCGAAGGCATAAAGCTGAGGCAGACTTAGCAGAATTCAATAGAGCCTGGGTATTTAATTGATATCAAAAATGGAAAGCTCAAAAAATAAATTTCCGGCAAATTATTTAAATCTACAAAATAATCTGCTTATTAATCCACCAAATATGGTAACAGCTAGATGTCAACCGATATATAATACAATAGCAACTATTTTTACTAAACATGAACAATATACTAGGCAGGAATCTTATGATGAGTACTTAAATAAAATTTGAAATTCTATATCACATTTAGAGGCAAATATGACAACACTTGAAACTGCTAACGCAGGGGATTTTGATGATGCAATTAAATTCGGTCTTTTAATATCCAAGTTGGAAGGAAAGTATATACCAGTTCCAGTAAATGATCCTTATAATAGTACTAATCCTATTAATTTTCCAAATACTTTACGGTTATGGATGAGATCAAAATATCAGCGTGAAACAATAGGTAGTTAGCAAGTGGCCTTTCAGAGATTAACTCAAGAAAGATTTTTACCTAACGATTCACCTGATACATATGAAAAAGAATTCAACCTTTATTATTAGGTATTGCAAATAATGATGCGTGAGTTTTAGGATTTCTTAAAAGTCACTTATCAGGTGATCTTTTTATATGGATGAGAATAGCTAATCCTGTTGGTATAGATGCATTTTTTACACAATTAAAAGATTTGTAGTTAGAACGTAATCCAAGTGTAAGTACAAATCAAATACCTATATTACCCCAATTAGAACTTCAACCCACTTACTCCTATTTCACTAAAAAATGATTTTAAAATTCGATTTACAAGAGATTTGCAATATACAGGAATAGCAACAGATAATGTAATTTTAGAACAATTTATCTATGATGATCTTAAAAAAAGATTTGGAGATATGATAGCTCATGTAAGAAAGAGTCCTTTTACTTCTAAAAACGCCTATGCTACAAAGAAGCTTATTAAAAAAGTAGTGCCAAACAAAGCATCAAGTAAACTTGTTCAGCATTGCTCTGTCTGTAGAAAGACTGGCCATACAAAGGTTAATTGTCCTAGAGTTAAGCAGACTAAAAAGGTTAATTTTGTATACCATGATGAGGTAGAAGAGCCTGAAGATCCTGAAGAAGAATATATAGAAGAATACATAGTGGAAGAGGAAGAAAATCCCGAAGAAGAGGAAGTAAAAGAAAATGTCAAATATGTTAATAATGACGAATCTATCCTAAACGTCTTTAACCGAAACTGCTATACTGTAAAAAAAAAGTGATACAAAGTACAGTACATATGAAAAAGACTCACAAGAAGGAACCCTCTACTTCCAAGTCTCGTAAAAAAGCAGAATCCTTAACACTCATAATCATGATTATAAATTATGTTTTTCTAGTAGCCTTAAAATCTATATTATCATCAGTTGTACAACATATTCTTAAAGAAATTCTTAAGGAAGGTTCTCAATATATTAATACAATATATCCTAAATTAAAAGATCAGATTCTGAATACAGCTATGAAAAATGATACTGTCATGAAAAGGGAAAATTACGGGGACATATTACAAATAAAATTATAGATGTTTTACATCTGCCAATCCAAACCACAAATATAAGCAAAAACCTCTTATTCAAGTCCCAATAGAAGAAAAGCTAAAGAATTTCAAAGTAACTGAGTCAGATGATCCTATGAATGATATAATACCAGTGGGTTCTAATACTCTAAACTATACATGAAGTCGAAATAGATCATTTCGGATATCCGAAATGGTCGAAATGGTCGAAATCATTTCGACCATTGGAGATGAAAGTCGAAATGGTCGAAATGATGTTATATCACATGATTTTTATATATAAAAAAATAAAAAAACAAAAGACGTACAATCTCGGTCAATATCGCACCGATTCGTATGAAACAACTACCATTCGATTCCCCGCGACTAGACAAATCCAATGAGCTATCATTCATTGATTTTGGATCATCCAATCTCGAGATAACGCAATTGTATTATCAGCCGAAATTATGAATCAATAAATTCTACTTTAAATAAAGGAGTCTGAATTTCGAAATACGATCGCAAATATCTCGAGATGTGCTAATCCGAAATCAATGAATGTTAGCTCATTGGATCCGTCATGTCGCAAGGAATCGAATGGTAGGTGTATCATACGAATCGGTGCGAATTTGACTGAGATCGTACATCTTTTGTTTTTTTTTTCTATATATAAAAAATCATGTGATATGACGTAATTTCGACCATTTCGACTTTTCATTTTGACTTTGACCTCC
>CAMKVN010001169.1:0-20303 GCA_946474995.1 Funneliformis geosporum | reverse complement strand
TGTTAGAATACATTTGATTTGATTTGTGATTAAAGTTTATGATTTAATTGTGATTTAATTGATGAAATCGTTCTAATCAAATGATTTATTTATCATTCGATAGAAAGATATTTATGATCGTTCCATCAAATGATGCTTAAATTGTTTGATTGAACGATATTTTGGATCGTTCCATTAAACAATGCTTAAATCATTCGATTGGAATGATATTTTAGATCATTCCATTAAACAATGCTTAAATCGTTTGATGGAATGATATTTTAATCGTTTCATCAAACGATGCTTAAATTGTTCGATAAAATGATATTTTGATCATTTTAATCGAATGATGCTTAAATCGTTCGATGGAACGATATTTTGATCATTCTATCAAACGATGCTTAAATCGTTTGATGAAACGATATTTTGATCGTTCTAATTGAACGATTCATTTATCATTCAATTGGAATGATATTTATGATTATTCCATCAAACAATGCTTAAATCGTTTGATGGAATGATATTTTGGATCGTTCTATCAAATGATATTTAAATCATTTGATGGAATGATATTTTGATCATTCCAATCGAACGATTCATTTATCGTTCGATTGGAATGATATCTATCAAATGATGCTTAAATCGTTTGATAGAATGATATTTTCAATATTTTGGATCGTTTTATCAAACGATACTTAAATCATTTGATAGAATGATATTTTGATCGTTCCAATCGAACGATTTATTTATTGTTCGATTGGAATGATATTTATGATCATTCCATCAAACAATGCTTAAATCGTTTGATGGAACGATATTTTGGATTGTTCTATCAAATGATGTTTAAATCGTTCGATAGAATGATATTTTGATCATTCCAATTGAACGATTCATTTATCGTTCGATTGGAATGATATCTATCAAACGATGCTTAAATCGTTTGATATTTTGGATCGTTTCATCAAACGATGCTTAAATCGTTTAATGGAATGATATTTTGATCGTTCCAATCGAATGATTCATTTATTGTTCGATTGGAATGATATTTATGATCATTCTATCAAATGATGCTTAAATCGTTTGATGGAACGATATTTTGGATCGTTCTATCAAATGATATTTAAATCGTTCGATAGAATGATATTTTGATCGTTCCAATCGAACGATTCATTTATCGTTCGATTGGAATGATATTCATCAAACGATACTTAAATCGTTTGATGAAAAAATATTTTTTCAATCAAATAAATATTGCAACTAATCAACAAATTAATACATGTTACAACAAATTAATAAATTTTTTCAAATGTTGCAACTATGTTGCAACATATGTTATAACAGTAGTATGTTACAACATATTCATAAAGGCTACCATCTTTAATCCTAACTATTTTATTGCAACAAATGCTGAAACTTACTTTTTAATCTAATAATACAGCTAAATTTATTTTTGTTTCCTAATGTTTTGATCAAATAACTAATTTAATATCCTAAACAAATTCCATTTATTAGATGTATAAATAATATTATTTAAAGCTTATTTTTTTTTGCAAAACTAAAGTATGATTCAATTTAAATAAAGTAGAATATTTTTTGTTACTTAATTCCTATTTTTTAAAATATTATCAGAAAATTTATCTTTATAATGTAAAATAAGTTTCATCTCTTGATAAATTCTAAAATGAATTTATTATTAATAATTTGTTATAATACGAGATTTTTTTTATTTTTTTTTATAATCATTAAAATAAAATAAAACTATTTTCATTAGAATTACTAATATTTGATATTACAATTAAATATTATTCAATTTTTAAAAATAAAGGTTAAATTTTTACTTTATATAACAATTTTTTTTCAATAATTTCATTATTAAATCCAAGTTTTTCTAGTCCTAAATGTTTGATCATTATTTGAAAAATCTTATTATATACAGTATAATTACTGTAAATAACTATATACAAAATTTTTGACATTATATTATTTACTTATACAAATAAATTCTAATTGTAATAGATTGTTTTTATATTTTGTATTATAGCTATGAAAAATTGCTATTACTTTAATATACAAGTTACTCATATATGTAATAGATAAGGTATTATAAAGGAACATGCAATATTATTTTTATTTTTATATAGATCTAAAGACCCATTAATCTCTTGCAAAATATTTCCTAATATAATTCAGAATGTAATACATCTTTTTCAATCAAAATAACCGAATATTAGTATAGTTTTTTATTGTTTATTAGAGCAGTTTTTGATATTTAAAAAGAATTTTTATTTAATTATATATATACTACTTTTTAATATATTTTATTAATCATTTTATATTACTGATTCATAGATTGGCAATTAATAGTTTTGTTTTCAAATTTAAAAGGAATTTTATTTACTAATAAAATTAATTTTAGATATATTAAAAATTAATTATTATACAAAATAATATTTTTAAGAATCAAAAAAAAAATTATTTTAATTAGTAATTTTTTGCATTATATTTTTTAATAAAAGATTTTTTTTTATAAAAGCTAAAATTTTTTAATTTTATTTATTTTTATATTATTAAAAAACTTTATAAATATAAAATTTTATATTTAAAACTATAAATTTAAAGTTTAATAATTTGTATTATTTAATATTTTAATTATAAAATGAAATTTTATTTAAAAATAATAGATTTATAATAAATTTTATATTGTATTTTATTAAATTTCTATGTAAAATTTTGTCATAATAATTGATTGAAAATCATGACTAAATTTGAATGAAATCATTAACATTTAAGGCAGGGTTGGGAAGTACCGTGTTAGTACAATGATTAGTACAATTAGTACGCTTAGTACATTATAATAATTAATATAAAAATTAGTACAAGTACAGTATTAAATTTATCTAAGGGATAATAAATTCTTTTAATATTATATTGAAAATCTTAAAATTGTTAAACAATATTAAAATTCGCAAACTGCATATTTCTCGGTGGGCGGGTTTGTTTTAAAAAACAATCAAATTACAGATCGTATGATTTTTACTATGTTCGTAATTCGATATTAATATGCAATAGTATTTAGAAATACCAGTAAAGCTAAACTTACATAGAAATTCCTTTTTTCTGCTCATACCAATGAATACTTATTTTTAAAGATCTCGCAATTTTTGTTTCCATCTGAAATTCATCGAAAAAAAGCCTTTTTTATTTATTTATTTTTTTTATAAAATATTTGTTAACATCCTAGATGAATTAGTTTCATCAGATTTATGATTGTTGTTACATGGACCAGTAATAACACCGCTCGATTTTTTTTTATTATTATTAAGGAGATTATCGACATCTTAAAGGTATTTTAAACTACATAAATTCAATCGACCCAACCCCACAAGCCCCTTTTTAAAAAAAGGATATAGAGTCATATGACAAGGTACTTTTAAACCAATCATACTGATGCGCATGCGGAAAATCACCTTTCGATGTTACATTTTGTAAAAATTCTCGAAGATAATATTTTGTTTATTGTTAAGAAAACAAGAATCTGGGCCTTTAATAAATATTGAAACTTTGTAATCTTGGCATATCACATAAGACAAAGAATCCCTTTTTTTTTGTTGAAAAAGGCATCTCACTTTCTTAGCAAAAAAGTCCCTACATAAAATACATAAAAGGATTTTATAATTATTGGATTTCT
This sequence comes from Funneliformis geosporum, assembly GCA_946474995.1. NCBI lineage: Eukaryota > Fungi > Glomeromycota > Glomeromycetes > Glomerales > Glomeraceae > Funneliformis > Funneliformis geosporum. The sequence continues at coordinate 16,636 of CAMKVN010001169.1, read as the reverse complement.
AATCAAATAAATTTAATAAATCACAACATCAAACAAAAGATTTGCCGACAGTGTTTTATGATGTAATCATGCCTACGCTTTGTTCGAAATCGATTAGGTTATCATATTATTAATTGGTAAATTTAATAGCACGAATCGTAAATTTTTATAAAAATATCGACTGATTACTATTTTAACATTTAGCACTATAACAATTTTATAATTCTCCGCAAAAAAAAAATTAAACAAACAGTGAGCAATAATGCTCGAATGATTCCGAATGTTTTATAACAAAAATTATTATGGATCAATGAGAATTCGATTAACTATGATCAATGGATCAATGATACGGGATGTCTAAAAAAAAAAAAAAAAAATAATTAATTGCATGAACCAACTTATCTGTTGTTTCTGGTATTTGATGAGAAAATTAAAATTTTATAACAGGCAATAAATTTTTCTTTATTCTTTTCCAAATCGAGAAATAATGAATGAGGAAAACAAAAAATTTTCTAATTTCAATGAAAAAATGAAATACATGCAATTCAAATTTTTTCAAAATTTTTGTGTATCAAGCCCAAGAAAAATTAAACCTATCGGAACAGAAAAAAGAAAAAAAAGTCATTTATTGGCTTAGCATGATTCGCTTTTCAAATTACATTATTTTTTTGTTATAAATACAACAAAAAAAAAAAATTATAATTATCGGAAAAAATAATTCCATTTGAAATTTAGTAAAAATATTTTTAAACCACTTCTCTTAATCAGTTATATTAAAAACCTACACATTTTCTTTCTTTTTTTTAAAAAATCAAATATGGGAAGTCATGTTTCCAAAAAAAAAGTTACACTGAAACCAAGAAACAATTATGAAGAAATCTTTTTGCTAAATAAATCATTGGTAGAAGAATATGATTATGAGAGAATGCATTTATCTCATAATTTAACAAGGGAAATATTTTCAGGAAATTTCTCTTCACCTGTAAAACCTATCTTAGTTGACAAAAATTCAAAAATTTTAGACGTTGGGTAATTATTAACATTAACATTAACATTATATTAAAATTAACGCTTTAAATGAGCTAATTCTTTTCTTCGCTTGTTTTCAAAAAGTTGTGGTGCAGGATATTGGTTAAAAGAAATGTCAGCAGATTTTCCACTCCCCAAATATTTTGGCGTCGATATGTTACCTATTTTTCCAAAAACGGGATTTCCCAATAGAATATCATTTCATCAACATGATTTATTACAAGGGTTACCTTTTGAAGATGATACTTTTGATTTTATTCATATACAATATTTAGCCTTTGATTTTTCCGAAACCGAATGGGAAACTTTGGTATATCAAGAACTTGTGCGTGTGCTAAAGCCAGGTGGATGGCTAGAAGTTTGTGATATCGAATCCATACCAATGAATTCTGGTCCTATAACTGAATTAATAAATATGTCAAGTAAGTATGAAATTTTACGAATTCTTAAAATCATTTAACCTCGAAAATAACCTTTATTCTTCTTTTTAACAGTGTGTAAAAAGTACGCATCGAAAAATGTTGACCCACAAATAGTTCAACGATATGAATCACTTTTAAAATCGATCCCATCATTTTCATCATCCAAGATAAATCACGAAATACGAAATTTGCCATTGGGAATTTGGGCGGATAAAATAGGCGAATCGGGTAGCTTATTTATGAAAGAAACTTGTAGACTTTTTTTACAGGGAAAAATTGGTCAAGATGTGAATATTAAACGAAAAAACATTAACACAACTTTAGATGAGATTTCAAATGAATTTGAATTATATCAAACTTTTTTTAACATTCATAGATTATACGTTCAAATGCCTAACTAAAAAAAAAAATAATAGCGAAAGCTATTTTGATCATAAAATTTTGTAAATATTTATAATTATACCATAAATATAAATGTATTTTTTGTTTAATGATTTCATGAATTCCTTTGTTAAAACCATTTTTATTTCTTACAAAATGGGCATTAAATCACTAAAAATTTCCTTTTCGGAAAACATAAATGAAGAAGTTAAAAAATAAATAAATAAATACGGAAATTACTTGGTAAATGTTTCGCATGTTAAAATCACTGAATTTTTCCGAAAACCCCTGTAATGCACCTATATTTGCTGTATATGTATGCACGTTATATTAACGACAGATCCGGGTGTACTGTACAAACCGTTTTTTTTCAAAAAGGTTATGAAAAATGAATATCTGAATATCATTAATCAAAAGTATCGAATATCGAAAATCGTAAATCAGTTTCGAAAATCATTTCGAAAATCATAAGAGATTCTCTTAGATTCAAGTCCTTGGGTAAGTAAGTTTACGAAGCTTTTTTAATTTTAGTTTATATATATATATATATTAGGACAGTTCTTTCTCTCTAAGGTTCTAGGTAGTAAGTCTCTTTGAGGGAATCGATTCAAAAAAGCATAATCGATTTTAAAACATTCGATTCTAAGATTCGATTTTCGAATTTTAAACATTTATTTATGGAGTAGCGAAGTTTAACCACAAATTGACACGTGTACAATACAAAAAAATTATTCATTTTTTACAATTAAATTTCTCATTGCCTCGGATGTACGAATAAATTAAAAAATTTTTAAACTACGCCCTATCCACACATTCTACGCCAATGACGATTTTCGATTAATCCGATTTTAGTAAGGAAATCAAAAAAAAATCGAAATGTTATTTTATCACCTGCGATTGCAAAACCTGTATTTGTTGAATAATATCAATGAAAAAAGAACATCCTGGAAACATCCGGAAAACGTTGAGCGAATAGTAATGTAAGTATAAGTTTATAAATCATAATAAATGTAAAACTGGTTATAACGTTATATATCAATGGATAGAATAGTGGAAAGTTGGATATTCAAATATTCGTTTGTTAAATTAAATATTCGAATTTTTTTTTTTTTTTTTTTGATCGAATATCGAAATATCAACTAGGGATTGAAATCGCGCAAATCATGATTTATCGAGAATTTAAATTTTGTCGAGAATTTAAGAAATGGTTGGTCTATTAAGTAAATTGTCGCTTATGGTTTTATGTTCACTATAATCGTGCGACTCGATCAATTTAATATTTTAGTATTAATTATCGTTTCAATATCTATGGGTAATAAAAATTTGGAGGAATATCTGTAATGATGAAAATTATTTTCAATTTTTAAGCACGAAAAAAATTTAAATCGAATGTTTATATTGTTTATATTGTATAACAAAAATATGAATTTTCTTTATTACAAAATCAAAGATCAGAAATACCATATATCATAAATTCAATTATTAAACAAACATTTCTGACAAATAAATTTCTTTCATTTATAAATTACTACTTCTTTACGACCTGAAATACTTCATATTCATCGATGGTGAAGCTGCTCGGAATGTTAATGTTAGTATAATTGCTATTACTAGCATACCAATTATATCCTTGTCCATACAAATCATGTCCACTACCAAAAGTTGGTCCGTAACTACTATCATAATATACCGCATTCTGATTGTTTCGACGTATACGACCTATTTTCGCAGATTTGACGTCGTTACTATCAATTACGTTTAACAAAAAGCTATCCCCTGTATTTGCATATTGACCATTCTGATACCAATTCAAAGGATTGTAACCACCAATAATTTGCTTTGAATCTTTAACTTTTGCAATTGATATGGTGGCACCCTTGTTATCACATAATTGATGAAACGTTGCGGAATCAAAACCATCTCTAGTGCCACGAAGAAGGAGATTAAATTTATATGGAACATCTTTTGCGATACGATCTTCACTTCTTTTATCGATCCACTTCGCAAAGAGCTTAAATAAATTAAATTTAATCAAGACAGAATTAGACCCAGCTTTATGATTTCTAGAAGGCTTGAAATTCAACATTGGAGTGGAATTTGGAACCATATGATATCGAAGGATATCGTTGAGTAGATCTTTGGGTAAGAGGTCTTTATACGGATACACCTTTAAGAAAAAGTCTTCCTTGGAAATATCATAGAATCTGATTAACGGAATGTACTCTTGTATAGTCTGTTTAACGTTTGTTAAATCATCCGATGACCACGAAGAATCGTCCTCATCAATTTTTAGGTTATGAACAAAAAGCCATCTGAGAAGAGATTCCCATATTTCAATTTCTTCCATATTAAGGTCATCTCTTTGAAGCACCATGGTAATAATTGGTTTTTCCAAAGATGGAAATTTTTGAGATGCAAAGAGAATTCTCGGTTCTGCGCTAATAATTTCAAGACAATAATCTTTTAGGGTTTCAAACGTTTCATGTTGATGGATGACTTCAAGTGTGACAACAGGGTCCTTATGCAAATATTCTTCATTATCGATTAAATAATCTTGAATATGTTGAATCAATTTGCTCAATCCCAGCTCGTCAGCTGCAACTAGGAATTGTAAAATTACTTCCTTATGATGTTGATCGTAATTTACAATACCCGTATACAAATACCTAGAAACATTAAGCGACATCGATATTAAGGTTCTAAAAATAATATTAGTTATGATACAATTGGATTGTTTACTTGCCTGAGAATTAATTGGAATACTTCAGAAGATATGTTTGGTTTTTTAAAAATAAAATTACCTTTATCGTCTTTTTCTTCCCAATCTTTAGATAATGCTCTTTTAAAATATGGACATCTAGCACGAAGAATGAAAGAATGCGCTCGAAGTTCCTTCTCATCAGGTTCTTCTCCAACTTTAATGATTACATCATAATCATCGCCAATTTCAAGAGCTTTATCCAAATCTTCAATAACTTCGGAAGAATAGCGATTCGACATATCGGTTTGATGGTTTCTCAAATAAAACTACTTATTCATAAAAATGCACAGTTAAGCTTTTATAATGGCGTAAAGGGATCGGGAGAATCATAAAAACCCTATACCCTTATTTTGATTTAGTATAATCATATCATAGATCTTATAAGCCTTTATTATTAATCGATTATCGATCTGTGAAAATGCTGACATAAACTAATTAACGGAATTCCGCAAATAAAATTTTACATCACCTTGTAAACAATAATCTTAACATTTTTACGTTTAGATTATTGAAATTAATAATGGAAAGCTCGTGACAATAATATTTTCAAAACAGAATAGTATTATGTAATCAATTTATCAAGGAAAATATTTTAATTGCCATTTTGTAAAAATCTTGGGATAGGTAATAGAGATTTTATTACATTTCTATAAATTATAACGCCAACTATAATTTTAGTAAATAACTATATACTACTTTTTTAATAATTAGTTTCCGTAACGGAAATTAATTATTAAATAAATTAAAAAAGTAGTATTATGCATTAGTCGGTTCTAATATAGCAAAAGATTTTTACTTGATTTATGTTCGTAACTGCAAAAATTTTAATAATATTTTCACATTTAAAGTTTTATATTTTATTCTTGGAATAAAGATTAAAGAGAAATAATATAGAATTTAAGAATTTAAACTTAATAAATGCATAAAAATTCTGTCAAACGTATTTCCTTCATTATAATCTAATTCTTCTATACAACTTGAAATACTTCATATTCATCGATGGTGAAGCTGGTTGGAATGCTAACGTTAGTATACGTGTTTCCGTTATTTGCATACCAATTACATCCTTGCCCATTCAAATCATGCCCACCACCAAAAGTAGGTCCATAACTACTGTGATTATATACCGCTTTATGATGATTTTGAAAAATACGACCTATTTTTGCAGAATTGAGGTTATTACTATCTGTTATGTTAAACAAAAAGCTATCCGATGTATTTGCATATTGACAATTCTGATACCAATTCAAAGGATTGTAACCACCAATAATTTGCTTTGATCCTTCAATTCTTGCAATAAATATTGTGGCACCCTTGCTATCACATAATTGATGAAACTTTGCGGAATCAAAACCATCCCTAGTACCACGGAGAAGGAGATTAAATTTATATGGAACGCCTTTAGTAGCATAGTCTTCACTTCTTTTATCAATCCATTTCGCAAAAAGCTTAAATAAACGATTGTTAATCAATATAGAATTAGAACTAATTTTAGGATTCCTAGGAGGTTTGAAGTTAACAGTTGGAACAGAATCTGGAACCATATGATATCGAAGGACATCGTTGACCAAATCTTGAGGTAAGAAGTTTCTATACGGATATACTTTTAAGAAAAAGTCTTCTTTGGAGATATCATAGAATCTGATTAACGGAGTATATTCTTGCACAATCTGTTTAATATCTGTTGAGGTTTCCGAGGACCACGTAGATTCATCATCACTTTTCAGGTTGTGAACAAAAAGCCATCGAAGAAAAGATTCCCATATCTCAATTTCTTTCATCTTAAGATCATCTCTTTGAAGCACCATCGTAATAATTGGTTTTTCCAAAGATGTAAATTTTTGAGATGTAAAGAGGATTTTCGGTTCTGCGCTAATTATTTCAAGGCAATAATCTTTCAGATTTTCAAATGTTTCATGTTGGTAAATGACTTCAAGTGGGACAACAGGGTCTTTATGCAAATATTCTTCATCATCGATTAAATAATCCTGGATGTGTTGAATCAAATTGCTCAATCCCAGCTCGTCAGCTGCAACTAGAAATTGTAAAATTACTTCTTTATGGTGTTGATCATAATCTATAGTTCCCGTATACAAATACCTAAAGATTTAACAAAATTATTATTAAGGTTTTAATAGTTAAGATACTATTGAATTGCTTGACTTGCCTGAGAATTAATTGGAATACCTCAGAAGAGATGTTTGGCTTTTTAAAAATAAAATTACCCTTATCATCTTTTTCTTCCCAATTGCTAGATAATGCTCTTTTAAAATATGGACACCTATTACGAAGCACGAATGAATGCGCTCGAAGTTCCTTGTCATCAGGTTCTTCACCAACCTTGATTATTACATCATAATCATCACCATTTACAAGAGCTTTCTCAAAATCTTCGATAACTTCGGGAAAATAACGTGACGGCATTTCGGTTCAAATAGAAAAACTTTCTGCATAAAAATGCAGAATTGAGCTTTTTATTATAGCGAAAGAAGATCAAATTTTCATTGACTTAAATAGTTCTGGGATCGAGTTAATACCTTTCGTTCATGAAACCTTATTTTGAGATAGTATAATTATATAGATCTTTGAACAACTTGTTTCGCAAGGTAAATATTTACATCTCTCTGCAACGATACTAATCAGATTTATCAATAATCATAATATTTTTATTATGAGATTTAACGGTCAACGAATTATTTTTTAATTTTTTCTACGCACTCGTGTCAATAATATTTTCATAATATAGAATAGAATTATATAATCAATATTGTCACTCGTTAATATCAATCATTGTGGGTTATTTATTCCAATAATATATTAGGAAAGTAGAATTTGTTCACGATCCATTTGTTTTCTAAATGGTGACTTCTGTGACATCCATCAATTGTTTTTGCATATATTTGCCTTAGCTTAGGTAATATTGAATATGCACATATTTTTTTACAATTTATAAATCAAAAGAACGCCATCTAAAAATTAGTAATCAACTGATTTACATTGGTCCGAGGAAATGAGGTTCTACCATTATCATGTTTGAGATATTTTTCTAACGCAATTTACCTACAGGAAGTTTAACAGACAACATCCGAACCTTCACATTACCGAATTACTGTAATAATGCATTTCTAGTAAGGTTATCAACTTGGGGTGAAGGGGTATTTTAAGATATAAGGTATTTCTTTTTTTTTTTGGTGAAACCTGTTTTGTTTGAAATATGAGATTCGTAAATGGCAATAGAGAGTGAATGTCAATTTCCTCTAAAACAAATTAGCGACGAATTTGAAAAAAAAAAATCATTTTGAAATTGAAAAGGATTATTTTCAAATTAGATAAATTAAACGAATTTCATCGAAAATAAAAATTTATAACAATAGTTATTTGATCTAATATGTTACAAAGTAAGGTGTTTATATTAAGGTTTTTTTGATTATTGATCACGTGAAATAATAAAGATTATTAACATTTATTTCATTGTATCGTAAGAATTTAAATATGAATCAATACAAAGCAATGTTGATTCAAACGTACTGTATTTTTTATGAATCAACTCTTTTTTACAACCCGAAATACTTCATATTCATCGATGGTGAAATTGTTTGGAATGCTAATGTTAGTATATGAGTGATTACGGGCATACCAATTGCGATCTTGTCCACGCAAATCATGCCCACCACCAAAAGTTGGTCCATAACTACTGTTATAATATATTGCATTATTTTGATATTGATAAATACGACCTATATTCGCAGAATTGAGGTTATTACTATCCGTTATGTTAAGCAAAAAGCTATCCGATGTATTTGCATATTGACCATTCTGATACCAATTCAAAGGATTGTAACCACCAATTATTTGCTTTGATCCTTCAATTCTTGCAATAAATATTGTGGCACCCTTGCTATCACATAATTGATGAAACTTTGCGGAATCAAAACCATCCCTAGTACCACGGAGAAGGAGATTAAATTTATATGGAACGTCTTTAGTTGCATAGTCTTCACTTCTTTATCAATCCATTTCGCAAAAAGGTTAAAACAATCAAATTTAATTATGGAAGAATTATTTTTAAAATTCCTAGGAGGCTTGAAGTTAACAGTTGGAACAGAATCTGGAACCATATGATATCGAAGGACATCATTGATCAAATCTTGAGGCAAGAAATTTCTATACGGATATACTTTTAAGAAAAAGTCTTCTTTGGAAATATCATAGAATCTGATTAACGGAGTATATTCTTGCACAATCTGTTTAATATCTGTTGAAGTTTCCGAGGACCACGTAGATTCATCATCACTTTTCAGGTTATGAACAAAAAGCCATCTAAGAAAAGATTCCCATATCTCAATTTCTTCCATATTAAAATCCTCTCTTTGAAGCACCATTGTAATAATTGGTTTTTCCAAAGACGTAAATTTTTGAGATGTAAAGAGGATTTTCGGTTCTGCGCTAATGATTTTAAGACAATAATCTTTTAGGGTTCCAAATGTTTCGTGTCGGTAAATGACTTCAAGTGGAACAACGGGGTCTTTATGCAAATATTCTTCATCATTGATTAAATAATCCTGAATGTGTTGTATCAATTTGCTCAATCCCAGCTCGTCAGCTGCAACTAGAAATTGTAAAATTACTTCTTTATGGTGTTGATCATAATCTACAATTCCCGTATACAAATACCTAAAGATTTAACAAAATTATTATTAAGGTTTTAATAGTTAAGATACTATTGAATTGTTTGACTTGCCTGAGAATTAATTGGAATACCTCAGAAGAGATGTTTGGCTTTTTAAAAATAAAATTACCCTTATCATCTTTTTCTTCCCAATTGCTAGATAATGCTCTTTTAAAATATGGACACCTATTACGAAGCACGAATGAATGCGCTCGAAGTTCCTTGTCATCAGGTTCTTCACCGACCTTGATAACTACATCATAATCATCACCTTTTACAAGAGCATTTTCAAAATCTTCGATAATTTCGGGAAAATAACGTGACGGCATTTCGGTTCAATTTTTACTCAATAAAAAAATTTCCGACATAAAAAAATGCTGAATTGAGCTTTTTATTATGGCGTAAAGGTAGATCAAAGGTAAGTTCATTGACCTATCAAGATATAATACTTTTAAAGCCATATCGATATATTCTTTGTTTGAGTAAGTTAATTTATCTAAATCTTTAAAGCCTTTATTATGGTCGATTTCAATTTGTTTCATAGATGACGAGTAACATGGTTGTAACATATTACATCACTATGTAAAGAACTTATACAAATATATCAATAATCATGTTTGTTGTGATCAGTTTAGATTATGAAATTAACGGACATCAAAATTATTTTTTCTATGCACTCGTGACAATATTTTCAAACTATTTATTATATAATCGTTGTGGCTTAAGCTAAATATTTTGTTTCACAATATGAAAAATATAACCTTTTTTATGTTTTCTCACAGTATTTCTAAACAATGATTTCATGGGTAAAACCTGTGTTTGTATATTTATGACTTAGGTAATAAGGATTGTTTTAAATTTTATAAATCCATCTAAAATTGTAATCAATTGATTCATTAGTCTGATTGGTTATGTGACCTAATTTCTTTTCTATCGTGTAACAAAAGGTTTAATACCTACTCAAAATTTACTGTCTTTGTTTCAATTCTATTCTGACCTTAATGTAATATCGTGAAATTATACTTCTTTCCTTCACACGACTGATCTTTATTTTTTTTTTTAGATTGTGGATAAGAATATCTATCTTCAATAAAGGAGTTGGTTTCTTTAGCATTTCTTAATAAAATCATAATCCGGGATACGCCTGTTCTTTATATAAATTTTTATCTCTCCTTTAGTTTTAATAGTGTCAACTATTTTATACTTAATATATTTTTGTTAAGATTCCTTTGTCAATAAATAAAGCATCATCTTATAAGTTGATTTATACTATTAGAAAGTTTTATAATGCTTAATATTGATCCGTATAGAAAAGGCGCGAAACGAATACTTTGAAATTTATTTTTCCATTTATCTTTAAAAATTTTAGTGTCAAATGTCGATTTTATATAACATACAACCCCCCCCCCCATATTTTTTTTGATTTATATTATATATATTTTATTCTAGGAAATAAAATGTTGATTTGTACTTTCGCGAATGTTCTTGACCACATGAAATAATTAAAATTATAGACATTCATTTTCTTTATTTATTTTATTTAATATCGTAAGAATCATATAAAATTTTTTTCCTTCATTTCTTCTTTACGACCTGAAATACTTCATATTCATCGATGATGAAGCTACTTGGAATGTTAATGTTAGTATACGCGTTACCATTATTGGCATACCAATTACATCCTTGTCCACGCAAATCATGTCCATTACCAAAAGTTGGTCCATAACTACTGTGACATAATATTGCATAAGTTTGGTTTTGAAGAACGCGACCTATTTTTGCGGTATTGAGGTTGTTGCTATCCGTTATGTTAAACAAAAAGCTATCCCCTGTACTTTGCCATTGACCATTCTGATACCAATTCAAAGGATTATAACCACCAATAATTTGCTTTGAACCATTAACTCTTGCAATTGATATTGTGGCACCCTTGCTATCACATAATTGATGAAACTTTGCGGAATCAAAACCATCCCTAGTACCACGGAGAAGGAGATTAAATTTATATGGAACGTCTTTAGTTGCATAGTCTTCACTTCTTTTATCAATCCATTTCGCAAAAAGCTTAAATAAACGATTGTTAATCAAGACAGAATTAGAACTAGTTTTAGGATTCCTAGAAGGCTTGAAGTTCAATGTTGGAACAGAATTTGCAACCATATGAAACCGCAGTACATCGTTGACCAAATCTTGAGGCAAGAAATTTCTATACGGATATACTTTTAAGAAAAAGTCTTCCTTGGAGATATCATAGAATCTGATTAACGGAGTATATTCTTGCACAATCTGTTTAATATCTGTTGAAGTTTCCGAGGACCACGTAGATTCATCATCACTTTTCAGGTTGTGAACAAAAAGCCATCGAAGAAAAGATTCCCATATCTCAATTTCTTTCATCTTAAGATCATCTCTTTGAAGCACCATCGTAATAATTGGTTTTTCCAAAGATGTAAATTTTTGAGATGTAAAGAGGATTTTCGGTTCTGCGCTAATTATTTCAAGGCAATAATCTTTCAGATTTTCAAATGTTTCATGTTGGTAAATGACTTCAAGTGGGACAACAGGGTCTTTATGCAAATATTCTTCATCATCGATTAAATAATCCTGGATGTGTTGAATCAAATTGCTCAATCCCAATTCATCAGCCGCAACTAAGAATTGCAAAATTACTTCCTTGTGGTGTTGATCATAATCTACAATTCCCGTATACAAATACCTAGAAACATTAAGCGACATCGATATTAAGTTTTTAAGAATAATAGTATTTAACATATATTTGAATTGTTTACTTGCCTGAGAATTAATTGGAACACCTCAGAAGAGATATTTGGTTTTTTAAAAATAAAATTACCCTTATCATCTTTTTCTTCCCAATTGCTAGATAATGCTCTTTTAAAATATGGACATCTATTACGAAGCACGAATGAATGCGCTCGAAGCTCCTTGTCATCAGGATCTTCACCAACCTTGATTATTACATCATAATCATCACCATGTACAAGAGCTTTTTCAAAATCTTCGATAACTTCGGGAAAATAACGTGACGGCATTTCGGAACAAATTTTTTTCAAATAGAAAAACTTTCGGCATAAAAATGCAGAATGAGTTTTTTTATTATGGCTTAAAGAAGATCAAATGTTCATTGACTTATTTATAGTTCTGGGATCGAGTTAATACCTTTCATTTTGAGATGATTTAATTATGATCAACTAATTAACGGAACTTCCGCAAGGTAAAATGCTTATACAAATTTATCAATAATCATAATATTTTTATTATGAAATTTAACGGGCAACGAATTGTGTTCTATGCACCTCGTGACAATAATATTTTCGTAACAGAATAGTATTATATAATCGTTGTGGCTAATTATTTGTTTCAAATTTTGAATATATAATTTTGAAATTACCTTTTTTATATAATAAGGTGTTAGGTAAAGTTGAGTATTATATCAAAATTGTTCTTTAACTTCTCACATAGTTCTAAACAATGATTTCATGTGTAAAAAATCCTGGAAATTATTTATCTACTTCCATCTGTATTTGCATATATTTAGTTTAGGTAATAGCCATTATGCATTTGAACAAAGGAATTGAACATATTGTCTTAAATTTTATAAAATCAAAAGTTGCCTTTCTTGTATATTAAATACAACGTCATCTCAATTAAGTAATAAATTGATACGATTGGTTGTGACCTAAATTTCTTTGAATTATCGATATAGAATTTTTGCTGGAGTCAACTCTCCCAACAGATTTTTACGAACGTTATTTTACCTACTCGATAATTCATTACAAAATTTACCAAATTAATTAATGATACATCTTTTACTAACTGTGCCTGTGTCCAAATTTACTGTGCCCTATTCCTTTGTCTTTTCTGAAATTATACCACTTCATCCCTTCACACGACTGATCAATTGATATTTTTAAGGGAGAATTATAGTGTTAATTCTAGATAAATTCTGTATATAAGTGCTCCGTTATTGCTCTTTTTTTAGATAGTGGATAAGGATATCTATCTTCATTTAAAGATTATTTACATAACGTATTTAATAGTTGGTTTCTTTTGCATTTCCTTAATAAATCATAATCCTTAAAGGATACGCCTGTTCTTAATATAAATTTTCTCTCCTTTAGTTTTAATAGTGTCAACTATTTTATGTTAAGATACCTCTGTGTCAATAAATAAAGCATCATCTTATAAAGTTGATTTATACTTTCTATACCAAGAAATTCGAAATTGAATTGAAAGTTTATAATGCTTAATAATGATTTATTTACGTATTATTAAAAATGAATTATATGTCGTAATTGGTGTTATACATAAAATTATGTTTTAAATAATCTGGTAGGACAACCTCGTCTTTATTTTTTTAATACGTGAAATTTATACCATTTATGCAAATAATCTCGTAAATTTTTGTTCGTAAAGTTCAATCAAAATGTCTATTATTAACCTAAGAAACCTAAGAATATCATACAAATTCCATATGTAGACAAAAGTGTAACTGGGGCTATTAGAATTTTATAATTAAACTATCAAATATTCTAACGAAATAAATTTTTTTGCATTTTTATTTTATCACGTGAATTAATTAACAAAAAAAAAATGATTGGCTAAAAATGGACGCGCGAAATGCAATCCCCTTTTTTAAAATAAGGTCCTTTGCCTTAAAAGTTTATCATCACGCGATATCTTATATTACCGAGCCATCAATTAAATTTCACAAGAAATCATAAATGTTTATTTTCTTTCTAGTCGCGTAATAAATAAAAATAAATTTCGTTCACAATAACTTATGATGAAATCTAACGTAATCAAGTAATTGTTATTCGCATAAAGGATTTATGTATACATACTACTTTGGATTTATAAAAATGTAAAAATTTAAGGAGAAAAACGAGAATGAAACTTAATTTAAACATTATAACGAAATGATAGCAACATCATGCAATGTTATGTAAAGTAAACGCAGCACGAAAACAATTCAATAAATACATCAAATTAAAAAAATAAGGTAGCGAGCCGAATAAAAATCTATATTGGATCACATGATTTAGTATGTCGAATATAAGTTTAGAATGTAAATATATCTTTATATTATAAATAGAACTCATAAACGTTACATAGAAAATAAAAGTTTTTTAAATAAATTTCATTCGAAATCGCAATATCAACGAATCTTTTCGAATATTCGAATCTCTATTTGAATTTGAATGGAAGCTCCATATCATGCTTATTGAGCAAGTAACATGAAGATTATATAACGAGCATATTCCTAGATCCTTGAATCATTCCAGTTATTGAATTAATGTAAATTCTAATCAATCAGCGCAACTCCAATCAGATCATTTGTTATCTTTATTAATAGAGTCTGTACAAATTTCGTAATATAATTTGACATTAGTTCTATACACTTTATTTAACTCTATGTGGAGTGAAACAATTTAATAACTAGAATTGAAGAAATTTCTTAGTGCACTATTGTTGCAATCTAGAATTATATTATTAACTACTGATGACAAGCCTGGAGATGTTTGTTTGTCTTCGACAAACTGTATTCCAAATCGTGATTACAAGTCAAATATGTTGGTTTTATTTGTTCAACCAGCATTATATTTGATAGGCATCTATTTTATCACGAGAATAATGAAAATAATGAGGTAGCACAGAAATCCATGATTTTAGACGGAATGCAATACTTACAGAATATTTTGAACGTCTTTTTTATAACATAAATATGGCTTTTCCTTGACTTGTTGAATCGTAAGTTCTTAAAAATTCCGAAACTCGGAGATTGTAGCTTTCAAAAATCCATTGAAAAAAGCGCGTAACTATAATTATTTAAAGTATGGTGAATGCAACAAAAACATTAATCATATCGTATCCTCAAATCCTTTTTAGAAGTGTTTCTGAAATCAATCTTATTAATAGCATCCTCCCATGAATAAAGAAATCTGATGTCGTTGCCTTGCATCATAATATTCATCTAATGTATATAGGAATTAGATTTCAAAAATATGACAAAATGCAAAACTAACATCACCTTTTTCACAATTAACGTACTCTTGCTAAATTTTAGCGCTTTTAATAATGTGTTCATCTATCACATTAGAACTTATGTGGCAAGTTTCCTGTTCCTAAATGATTTAACATTTAACAAGTTATCTTTCCTTGCTAATATTTATGAATGACATGTTTTATTAAAAATTAAAAATTGTAAAACAGATTTCAGATTATCATGCATAAAAAATTTTATGAGAAAAACAAAATGCATCCAAATTAAGCAATTTAAACCCTCAAACAATAACCAAATTCTTTCTTAATACAACTACCGATCTGCAGAAAATCTACAATAGACTCTCGTAACACAGATTATTTTTCAGCACGAAAAACCATTTATTGTATACTGTACGACGTTAATTTTGTCTTCACACAAAAAATTTATATATGAAAGTTTCTAGTGATTTCCCCTTTTCTATGCAAAGTTTTTGTATATACTCACTTTAACTTTGAACTTCCATATGGCAAATGAAACTGACAATTCAACAAACAGCGGTTCAATTCCATTAATTCACATTTCTTCCTTGGAACATTTTAATGGTTCCTTATCACGTATTAAATGCGCAATAGAAAACCACGGCTTTACTATTCTACAAGTTTGAAATTCTGAAGTCTCAACCTTCAAGATCATCTCTCAAACTCTAAGGAACAATCCAATCTCGTTCTGATGGTGAAGGTATTACTGGTCATTTTGACTCCAAAAATTCTAGTTGGAAAGACTTTAAGGATGAATATCAAGGTGTATCTAAAGGAATGTTTTCTCCTCATAATGATGGAACCATTCTTGATGGCATGTTCCCGATCCAGAATGCAATGATCAAAATAGGTCCCCCTAAAATGATTTTACTCCAACCTATTGAGTATGATAGATACTGCGGGAGGAGAAATTATGCTTGTTGATGGCAAAAAAGCATTGGAGTCTCTTTTAATGGAAAGACCAAAACTAATCGAAATTTTAATGAAGCCAGGATGTATATATTTTTGCAGAGACAATCAAATTTCTCTTAATTGTTATGTTTACAGTCACATGATTCAACAACATTTACGCAAGATTGGTCATACGGAGCAATAGGATTCCTTTACAACAATTATCACATGAACCCGAAATTCCAATTTAACATCAGTGGAATACCATCATGTGATATAATTATATCACATGGTGGTATTCCACTTACCCTAGATTATATCACCACCATATAATCTGAATATCACCATATGATCTAAATATCACCATATAATCTAAATATCACTATATAATCTAACTACCACCATATAATCTAAAAGATACAATCTAACTACCACCATATAATCTGAATAATATAATCTAAT
>CAMKVN010001168.1:0-20305 GCA_946474995.1 Funneliformis geosporum | reverse complement strand
TGCGATTATGTATTTACATGAATTACTCACAAATTACATCACAAATCACGTGATTTGAATTGCGGAATTGCGGATTATTATGCGTAATTCAATTCAAAAATCCGCAATATTGCAGATTTGAAAAAACAATTGCAGTACCATCCTTACTTTTAATTGATAATTCGATAGGAATAGCATCATATTAAAGGATGAGATTATGATCACTGATATCTGAAAGGATTAGATGAATCACAGGAAGAGAATAATCTTGTTTGGCTAATAAATCAGTAATATTGTTAAGTGTATTCCCAGTATAGACTTTAACTTTATGTAAAAAGATTGATAAATTTAGAAAATCTTTGATAAAACAGATAATATTCTATATTGTATAATTAAGGTTTTTATATTTTGAGTAAACAGATAATCTATTTTGAACTACATATGAATCAAAATCTTGAATTAGAGTTTGACTATCAGTATAGATATGAATCATCACTGATTGAGGTAAAACAATAAGGGCTGTCGTAAAGGCAAATAATTCAGCTCATGTGAAAGAAGGTCAGTTTTCAATCGAGACAGCAAATTGGTGATAATTGGAGCTCTCGTTTATGCAAAGCTAGCTGAGACCCATTTTGCAGTTATCAAAACATGTATTGATTAAGAAATCATCTGTAAAAAATGTTAAACATTTATTACATAAGAGTGAAGCCTGCTTTGATTTAAGTCTATCTTCATGAAAAGAGAGAGAAAGAATGGTATCAATAATATTAGTCAAAGACAAAGGTGTAGAAGATTGAGCTATAATATTATAATAAAGCAGATATGTAATGCATGATAGTTCTATAGGTAAGTAATACAGTCAATTTCTTAGTTTGTTTAGTTGATTTAATATGAGATCTACTTAAAGACTCTATATGAAAGGTATATAAATTATTGTTAGATAATGATGAAAAAAGAGTACATCTAGTATATTTACCGATAGAGCTAATTATTATTAACAGTAATTACATAATGATAATAAATGAACTAATTCAGACATAAATGCTTATAAAAGATTAATCCAAAGAAAAATGTGCGTAGAATTAGATTTCAAGAAGCAATAAACTCTTATTTGTAATTGATAGGAATGGAGAAAATAGCTAAGTATTTATAGAAAGGTAATGGTGAATTAGTCTAAATTCTAATTTAAGTTTTCAATCTAATATATTATCAACAACAATAAATTCCAAATTATTATAAAATTTCAAGTTACCAAACTGTCTATTTTATGATTGAAATCCCTAAGAAACATATCTGATTTAATGATTAAATGTTATTCAGTTGCTGCTATATATTGATCTAAATAAATAAGATTATGATTAGTCAAAAGATTAACATATTTACATAATAATTTAGGAGGAAAAATAGTATATAAGGGATGAATCCTTCCTTATTCTAAAAAATTATAAAAAATAAATCATTATAAAATATAAGGAATTATGATACAGAATCATTAAATATGTATACAAATCTTATAAAAAATGTATCATTTTCTTATTTTGAATTTCTTATAAAACAAATATCAGTTAAAATATACATAAACTAATTAATATATTTTCAATATTTAAAATAGTTAAAATAAACAAAATCATTTTAACTATTAAAGGATAAAAGGTCAAAATGATATCATTTAATATGATTTTTATATTAAAAAAAATATAAATAAATCATGTTTGATCTCAGTTAATTTGGTTTATTTCTTATTAAATAACTATTATTTGAATTTTCATGATTAGACAGATCTAATACATTATAAATCATCTATATAATCAGTTAATCTTAAAATAATCATAATTGAATTATATTCTGAATTATAATTCAATATATTTTACTTAAAATAAAAGTAATTATTTTGAAAATAACTGATCTAAAATTAATAAATATTATCTCATTAGATCTGTTAAGTTATAAGTAATCTAATAGTAGTTGTATTATGAGAAACAGAGCGATATTAAACTAAGATCATTCATTTTTTATTAATCATATAATATAATGTTATTTAACTATTTTAATTTTCATTTTAACTTTATCTTCAAAGTCAAAATATTTTAACTTTTAGGTTTTTATTTTAATTTCATATATAATTAATACTTTTTTATTTTATGTATTTTGTTTTTGAATAATTATATAAAATATAAACTAATTGATATATATTATTCAAAGCTTAAAATTTAAAGAACTTATTTAATAATTTGAAATCACAAATGAAAATCTTTGGCTATTATTTCTGCTTCTTATTAAAAGTTTATAACTCATTTACTTTCATAAAATAATTGATTTATAATTTTATTAATCAAATATTTAATAAAATAGAGACTAAACCTTATTTTCTGGTTATTATTTGGGAGGCGGTCAGTAGAAAAGGAGGAAATCCAAATTTTGGTCAAAATTTTTTTAATTAGTTTACTTCACTGATCATAATCATGTAAACAAAATTAGCTTAATAACTAAAATTACTAAAATTTTCAGATTTCCTCCTTTTCTACTGACCACCTTCCATTTATTGGAAAATAATTATATAATTTAATTTAAATTTAATTTTAAAAAAAATGCAACATTAGTTTTAATTTATATTAGTTTTTAATTATTTTAGATAGAGATTTTTTTATTTTTAATTTATCTATTTTATATTATATTTAATAAAAATTATACAAAAATATTTTACTTATAAAAATATTGTATAAATTAATAAAATATTAATCATTATTTCTATTAAATTAAATTATAAATATATGAAAGGTTTAATAGGAAAATTGGACTCTAAGCATTTTTTATTAATTAATTTTAATTGCATTTTAATTTTAATAATATTAGATTAAAATTAAAATTTTAATAAAAAATGCTTATAGCTTCATTTTTTAGTAAACCTTTCATATATAAAATTTACTATTACTAAATATAACTATATAATATTATTAATATAAATATTTATCTTTTAATCTAATATAATAATCATATGTTAACAATCATTTATTTATTTTTTTTATAAGTTAAAAAATGCATCTACATTAAGAGAATTAAATGGTAATGAATATTTATTTATTTATTAAGTCAAATAATATTTTAATTATTTATTTTATTTTTTTTAAAAAAAAACTAATTTAATAATTATTGAAACTTAGATTGTAAGCCATTTGTTTAATTTTGATATATTTTACTATAAATCAAAAAAAAACAAATAATTAATTTATAAATTTAAAATTTATTTCAAATAAAAATATTTAAATTATTCAAGCAAAGTATTTTTATAAATTAAAATATTAGTTTTTTTAAATAATAAAAAGATTTAATTAATAATTATATTGTAAATAGATTTATAAAGAATCTATAAAATTGATATACCAAGATTAATCTATAAAATAATCTATATACATATTATTAGAAATATTAAAATAATTAATATTTGATATATTTGGCATATTTAATATAGATATTATTAATTTATTTAATTTATTATTATATGTAATTAAAAATATATAAATACAATAAATTAGAACTTGTAGCAAAAGTTATTTCTATAATTATATATAATTAACAATCTTTTATACATTTTTAGGTAACTGTATACTTTTTTTATCTATTTTTTACTTTTTATTATCTTATTTATTTATTTTTTTATTTTATTATTATATTATTTTAATAAACTCTTTTTTTATTTTACTAAATTAAATACATTGCTTTATAAATTTTAGTAATTATATAAATTTCTTATAAAATATAAGCTAAAAATCTTAAAAAACTAAATATTAATTTATAATTTATTATATTTAATTCTCATACATCTTATATAATTATAATAATTTACCTAATCACACATATTAACAATATTAATTTATATATATTATTACAAATAAACATCTAATTTAAATAAGCTTTATTTTTTATTTTATTTGAATTTATTTTAGAACTAATATTTTTATATTTTATTTAACTCTTTAAAAGAGTTAGATTAGTATCTTATAATAATAACATTTATTTTAAATTTCTGTAAACAATAAACTTTCAAACTAAGGAATTAGTTTAAATTACTAAATTTATTTATACCTTAAAAGATTTTTATTTTTTTTTAGATAATTTTTCTTTTATTTAGGTTAAAATTGATTTTATAATATTTATTTCTTTTCTAATTATCTCTTTCTAAATTTTCATTCTATAATTCTTTATTTCTTAAACTATCTAATAAGTAAATTTGCCTGCAAAATTAAAAAAAATTATTAATTTCTTTATAATTTTTTATAAAATGTTAAATATTAATTTTAATAATATCATTATGAAGTTTACTATTTATTATCAGTGGTGATTAGTATTAGTATTACTTAACTAATAGTAATTAAAGATTGTTATTATCCTATATGATCAAAGATATTTAAAAATTAATAAAATAAAAATTTTTAGTGATAAAAAATTTTAAATTTCTAATTTTTTATTTAATTTAATCCAATAAAAACCATTTTAATTTTAATCTCTATAAAATATTATAAAAAACTTAATTTAATATTAATTTTATTAAATTAGTTTAATAAAATTAAATTGAAATTAATTTAAGTATTTATTTATCATTACATTTAATTTTATATTTTGTATTTACAAAAATTTTTATAAATATTAAATATGCATTATAAATTTTTTTAATTAGTCTTAAATTTAATAAAATCTAACATATTACTTATCAAAATAAATACCGGAAACTTTAATACTTTTGTATTTAGATATTTATTAATAAAAAGAAAAATTTAAAAAGGATGAAATTTTTATATTATATATTAAATATGATTTTTTAGAAAAATAAGTTTGAATTTAATATTATTTCATAAAAAAAAATTTTTTAGATTTTCTTTTTTTACTATAAAGTCTCTATATATTTTTTTATTATTAATAAGAAAATAGACCTTTGCTTTTGTTAATATTTATTATAAAATATTACAAAATAAAAAATAAAAATATAAAAAAAATTAACATTATAATCAAATAAATATCTAACTATATAATTTAATCTGTATTATATATAAATAATAAAACTAAGGTATTTTTCTATATCAAAAAAATTTAATTCTTTCTTCTTTTATTATTTATTTAGCAAAATTATATATACAATTCAAACTATTTTACAATGTAAAAAATGAAAGTATTTATAATTAATATTTTTTAATATTTTACATAATCTATTATTTTTACATAATTTAAAGTGAAATAACTATAATTATTATGTTATGTAACAATAATTACTATTATGTCAAAATACTTTAGATTATATATATAATAAAACCTATTTTAAAAAACTTTTATTAATATAATAGTTTAATAAAATTTAATAAATAATTTAATAATTATGCATAATGTTATTTTTAAGATATAACTTAAAAGTTTAGAAAGTTTTTTGAACTTTTAAAATGATTTTTACTTAAATTTGAAATTTGATTAAAGTTTGAAAAAGTCTAATAGAAGTTTAAGTATATTTATTTGCAAAAATTTTTTATATTATGTTATTTTTTATAATTAAATTATATTTATTAGAATAATTAATCTATTATAAATGCATTTATTTTATATATATATATTTTTATTTAATATTTAAAAATTAATTTATTTAAAAAGTTAACAATATTTATGATAAACAAATAATTTAATCTCTAATATTTTAAAACTTAAAATTATTTAGAAATAATTTAGGGTAACATTTGTAATTATTGTTAAATTTATAAAATATTATTTAATAAACTTGATATATTTTAATATATAAAAATTATATTATTAAATAAGAATTAAAAAAATGTATTTTTTTGAATATTATTAGTGTTAGAATAAAAATTAATTTAAGTGTATTATTTAATAAAAAATTAAAAAATTTTTTTATATATAAATAATTTAAATTATTATTTACTTTTAATATTATATAATGATTTTGTAATTTTATATCTTTCTCTATAAGATACCTATTTTATAAAATTTATTATAAAATATATTGTTCTAATTAAATATTAAATCATTAATGATAAAAGTAAATATAATTAAAAATTGGTAAATTGTTTTGATAATCTAATATTTTATATATTTATAATTTTGAATATATTTAAATTAAAAGTTTAAATTAATTAAGATTATTTTTTTTAAACATTTATTTAAAATTTTTTAAAAATAAATTTAGCAACTAAATAGAATCAGGTTTATTTTAAGTAAATTTCTAATGTTTAGTTTACATTTTTAAATAAACTTTATTATATTAATTATTAAAAGAGATTAAATTAAAAATTCAAGTAATAATAGTAATATTAATTATTAAAAGAGATTAAATTAAAAATTCAAGTAATAATAGTAATAATAATATAAGTAAATTTTAAAGATTAATAAGAACGTTTTTTATGTATAATTGAATTTCAACATTTAGTGCATGTTATACAAAAATAATTGTTTAGAAAGAGATGTAAAATGATGTATTTTATTTACAATTTACCAAATCCGTCAACATTAACAGATAACATGTTAATAATTAAATAAATTTAGTAAGAATCTGATGATCACGTATTTTAAATGTTAGAAACAATCAAAAGCACCGTACATATTTTACTAAGCATATTTGAAATCTAACGCCACCTTTTAATTATTTCCATAACACTGATATAACGAGATCAAAATCAAATTTAATTAATTGAGGAAGGTGAGGTAATTTTGTAATCCAATAAGGTGACCAAACTTTTATGCAAAATGTAGAATGTTTCAGCCATATTACTTTATATATGTAATTATACAAAGATAGGTTAAGTACGCCAAAATTTAACTTATAAAAAGAATTTAGGTTGATTTAACCTGAGACAAAAAAAAAATGAGTAAATTCACAGAAATTAAACCTTGCGAAGAATCAAAATTTAAAAGAGAGTCTACGATTATTTTGAATGTTGGAGGTATAAAGGTATACAAATTAAAAACATTGATCTGAATTATCTGAATTAGTGATTATTAACATGTATATATATATATATATATATATATTTTTAAAAAAAATTTTTTTTTGAATCGTCATATTCAAGTTTGAAACGTATACTTCAACCTTAACTGCATTTCCAGATACTTTTCTCGGAAGGATGTTTCTAGATCGAAATAAGACACTACTTCACCCTCGGAATGACAATGAATATTTTTTTGATCGGAATGGTTATGCCTTTCGATACATTTTAGAATTCTATCGAACTGGAAAACTGCTGTTAACCGAGAAATATTTTGACAAACTCTCATTTGTAACTCGAGAAGAAATTGAGGAGGAAATCGATTATTTCCAAATCCCAACCCTTGATGAAACTACTTTTATATCTAAATCTATGATACATATTGATAAAATTGTTGGTGAAAGGGTGAATGAATTCGTGAAAACTTTTGAGGAGGTTATTTACGAAATGGTTAAAAATTATCGTACTTGTTTTAAGATAAATTTTTATAATTCTTTAAAACATCCCACAAAATGGCTTGAAAATCACGCCGAAAAACGAGATTTCGTTAATTCAGGTTATGATATCATGAAGAATTTCAATAATGAAATCTACAATTATTTTAAAGAAAAATTTGTTAATTTTTCATGGGAGATTAAGGAATTTACTGAATATTTGATAGTTGAAATTAAAGTAGATTACAATTATCCAAATAAGAATATTATCAAACATACGTGTCTTGCGGAATGAATAATTTAAACATTTAAGGAACCGATCAACATCCTAATTTGGATATTGTGCGTCACTACTTATGGTTATATTAATAGACAAATGTAAAAACGATAGTTTACTTTTTTTTGTCAAATCTTATTTTTAATCTTAATTTTTCGTTTTTGTCATTTTTCTTTTTAAAAATATATACATTATTTTTTTTTGAATTATTTTACTAGAATAAAAGAAAAAAAATAAAAAATGTCGAATTCAAATCAAATGGAAATTGATGGTAAAATTACTCATAGTTGTGAAAAAACAATCATATTAAATATTGGTGGTATCAAGGTAAAATTTACAAAGTAAATAATTTTTTTTGTTTTTTTTTTTTTTCTTATAAAAAAAATCAATTATATCTGCAAGTATACAAATTTTTTTAATTATAAAAAATGATATTTAGTATGAAACATTTGCATCGACTTTAACAGCACATCCAACTACATATCTTGGAAACTTATTTGAGATTCATCGATCATCATTAAATGCAACTAAGGGAAATGAATATTTCTTTGATCGAAATGGGTACGCCTTTAGATATATTTTAGAATGGTATCGTACTGGGAAAATATTATTATCAATAGGAACTGATGATTCCAAAAAAGCATATATCACAAGGGAAGAATTAATGGAAGAACTTGAATATTTTCAAATTCCAATGGAAAATTTGAAGGATCGTTATGACAAAAACTTTATTAATAACGCTACTTTAATTCATCGGTTGGCAGCAGAGAAAGTTGATGAATTTATTTCGGCCTTGGAGGAGTTAATACGTGAAGCCATGAGTCAATTTTTAAGTTTTATAGAATTAAGATTTTATAAAAAGAATAGATATATGAAAGAATTTTGGGCTAAAAGCGAATCCATTGGAGTTGCATGTTTATCTAAAATCATGAAACCTTTCAGTGATGTTGCATTTTCTATTTTAAAAAAATTTGGCAAAGAAATTGGTGATTATCTTGAGAAGAATATCGTTGGGATTGCCTGGAAATACGAAATCTGTGATTCTGGCGATAAAGAATTTTGTACTATTAATATAACTATACAAGATGAATATTCGAAACCTGCTATTCTTTCTTATACAAGATTAGCTAAAAAATAAAGTGGAAATTTGTATTAAATAAAAAAGCAATTTAATTTTTTTTTTTAAAAAAAACGTGTTTATAATAGAAAATACTGCGGAAATTGAAAATTTACCGTTGTTTTTTCCCAAAGAAATATATTCGATGTTGCCATAAGTTGTAGAATAAAACAAAAGATAGATGATTTAAATATATTATATAATATAACACGCTAATTAACAAAGGGAGCATCTACCGCTTTGTTAGTCGAAGTGCAAGATTTCATATATTTTATATTTTATTATTTTGGAAAGGCTCATTCATATACACTAAATATAAAGAATACGCGTTTAGTGACAGCTTCCCACATATATTAATATTAATAAAGGAAAACAAAAAAAAAATTTTTCAACGTTTAAAAAAAAAGAAAAATAATAAAAGCATTTTTAGGCGTATAAAAGCTTTTTGATACAAAAAAAAAACTCTGTTACTTTGACAGGTTCGACCTATTAATATAATTTTACGTTTCACAAGTAACTCTCATCATCATATTATATAAAAAAATATTTATTTATTTATCAAAAGTAAATAGTACAAAGGATAAAAAAAAAGGATAAAAAAAAACAAAACACTTTCATATAAGATTACATAATGGTTGAAAATAAAAAGAAAAAAATGAGAACAAAAAGTTATTATTTAATTGTTATATATATATAATAAGATAATCTCTACTGTTCTTGACGTTCTAATAAAACTTCAATGACTCGATCAAGATTTCCTGTATATAAGGTTAACAATTCAAGATATTGATCCTCATCTCGCCAGAATCCCATATCATTGAGAGTTTTAATTTCCTCGTAATAAGGACTCGTTACATCAGGTTCTGTAGGTTCTGTAGATACAATTTGTTCTATAGGTTCCATAGCTAAGGAAAATATATCTGCCTCTTCTCGAGTTTCTTCTCGTACTTCTTCGCGAGCTTCTTCTCGTCTTCCTTCTCGTCTTCCTTCTCTGTGTTCTTCATGATCGCGATGATGACGACGATGACGGGCACCTCCACGACGACGATGTCTTGGAATACTTTGAGATCGATGTCCGCTTCCTCTTACGTTTTGACGCATTTCAAGTGAATCTGTTTCAGGACGTGCTTGACCAGCCCAAGGACAAGGAGTAGATTTTTGTGCTACTGGAAAAGATCCAGGAAGTAGTGGTGTTGAGACTTGGTGAGTATTAAACAAAGGTGGGTGTTCGTCAAAGAAAGGATCATGTCCTCGTTGTTGGCTTTGATCTTGAGATTGACGACGACTGTTAAACAAAGGTGAATGATCGTTAAAGAAATCCATTTCCCGAGATTGAATATTATCTTGAATTTTGCCTTGATCTTGCGATTCTTCTTCTTGTAGGTTATCCTGTGATTGATTATCTTGTATGTATTTTTCGACTAAAGAACGAAGAAATTGATCCATCATATTTCCAGCAAGTTTATGATCCTTTACAACTTGTTTTTTAAATTGATCAAGCATTTTTTGAAATTGTTCAGCAAGTTCGGCTACAGTTACTTGATTATCTTGATCTTGTAACGGTGACGGTTGATTCAGTTCCATTGAAGAAGAAACATAATTTGAAGAAGATTCACCAATTACTTCCTTATGTTTGCCTTTGTCCTCTCTGTCATCTTTTTCTTCGTCATCTTCGTCATCTTTTTCTACGTTTTCTCTGCCAAGAAAATTGATGGTAGATATGAAATTTAAAGAACCAAAGATTCCCCTGTCTTCTTTGTCATCCTTGTCATCCTTGTCATCCTTGTCTTCCTTGTCTTCCTTATCATCCTTGTCTTCTTTGTTTTCTTCTTGAGTAGGTGAGAAATTTAAAGAACCAAATGTTTCATTCTCATCAACCAAGAAAGTCTTTTTGGTTGATGATGTTAATTCGTCATTAAAAAGGGATATGGGTTTAATTATTGAACTTTCTTCTGAACCAATTTTGATAAACTGCGCCTCTTGATTAGTAGTGCTGGTGATATTCTTTTGTGGAACATTGTCAGGATTTTCAGGATTGTCAAGATTGTCAAGATTGTCAGTAAGAGCATTTTGTGGTGGAGTTTTTACACCTTCAAACACCCAAGCTTCGTTATTAGAATCTTCACCATCGCTTGAATCACCAGTTGAAAATTTCAAATCAAATTTGATGTATGGAGCTGATATTTGAGAAGAGAGAACTTCTTGAAATTCTGTATCAGTTGAAAGAGTAATTACATCATCGTCCTCATCAACATAAGAAAGAGTAAAAAAAGTTGATGTAGGGATATTATAAAGACCACGAAGTTTTGCTTCCAAGTCAGTCCAAGTTGCGTTGTGAGTAGGAAGAACAAAACGACGAACCGTATTTTTATGAGTTACTTTAATATTAACCATGTTTATTTTTTTTTCTTTTTTTTCGTTTTCCTTTAGGAAAAAAAAAAAGGTGGTAATTTTTGAAGGGATGAAATGATAGAAAATGCCGTGGGTAAAAAGCTATTTCAACTCTTATTTATACAATAATTTATATACTTCATTGTTATGATTGCCAAGATACCGGAGTTAACCGGATTTTAGTTACATTTAAGTTTAGCCGAATGGAATGATTACAAAACACCTCAAAATGGATTTCCAAAAAGTATGAACGGAATTTTGAAACGTAACCCATAACCCATGGTTAATAAAATATGTATGATGTATGACAATTCGAAAGGAAAACGCACGTGGCCTTATTACGCGACCACTTCTACGTTCGGGGTTTTACTTTTCGTTAGAGAAAATTATTATAAGATTATTCGATTTAATTACGTTTAAGGAAAAAAAAAAATAATATTGTGTTATGTAAAACTTTTTCAAACGTATTTATGATAGATTCTATCGTTTTTGAATGTAGATCGTAAAAATTCTCACGTGGTTCTTGATCATTAAAGGAAAAGCGCAAGCTCTCATTGTAAATTTTTGTATATTTTTTTAATAAGGACATAAATATGTAATGCTTTTTTTTTCATGAGCATAAATAAATATTTCGGCTTTCTTTAACGTATGTTTTTTTAAATAAATACAGTATATTTCAAAAAACATTAACACGTGACGCACAAAGCTGTAACCAATGAATAAAGTCGTTAATTTCAGCCAAAAATGATCTTCTTATATAGAATAAAAAAAAGAACCTAAACCGGATCCGGTCGGGATCTTATGGATGCCTGAATTCAGCAATAAAAAAATAGAAGTCGTAAGCTAGGTGTGTTAAACGACATCTTTTTTTTTTTAATTTAAATAAATCGAATGTATAATAACATTAAAATACATAAAAAAATCCTATTAAAACATCAAACTTACCGTCAAACTACTCGAACCGACTATCTTTATTAACATTCGACCCGATTATTGTGTTACTACAAATTTCATGCAATAAATAAATGAATTATTTCTTATTAAAATTAATCATTCTCCATTTTTTTATAAATATTCGGTACCTCAAACCGAAAACTTTTTTCATACAAAAGATTATTAAACAAAAGGATCATATTTATCATGTCTTCTCCAAAGAAAATTGATATCAGTGAAAATATAAAACGAAGTAATGAACGTACAATCATCCTAAATGTTGGAGGAATCAAGGTAAAGTAGGGGGGGAAAAATAAAAATTAATTGATTCAAAATATTTTTTTACATCAGATGACATCTAACGTTACAATTATTTTTTTTTAAAAAAAAAAAATTTATCGAAATATCTATATGACATATAGTATGAAACGTACGCTTCAACTTTAACTTCACATCCTGATACATTATTGGGGACAATGTTTCAAGATAAAAATCGAGCATTACTTCACCCACAAGCTGAGAATACGTATTTTTTTGACAGGAATGGGTATGCTTTTAGATACATAATGGAATTTTATCGTACCGGTAAATTATTGTTAAGTGAACGTGATAAAGATAAGGTTACTTTTGTTACCCTTGATGAAATTAAAAAAGAAATTAAATATTTTCGTATTCCTGTAACTGAAGATGGTGAAAATGATGAATTTGATGATGATGATTTGATGATCGAAAAACCAACGAACAACAGAAACAAAAATAATGTTCATCATCCTTCCCATGTAATACATAAACATGCTGGAGCTAAAGTTGATCAGTTTATTAATGCTTTGGAGAATTTGATTTGTGAAGCTATGGGTAATTTTGAAGAATGGATCGAATTGAAATTTTTTCCGACCATTCTTGATGTTGAAACTTATTGGAATGAAACGGAACCGACTTTAAAATTCTCTTATATACCTATCATGAAACCTTATGGTGTAATAGGTTATTATATTCTTGAAAAATTTTCTAAAGAGATTCAATCATATTTTGAAAATACAATGCAAAGTATTTCTTTTCAATCCGATCAAGTTACCGGTGAAATAACTCCTACAGGAAATTGTACTAATTATTATAAAATTTCAATCAACATTAAAGATAATTATTATAAAGAAGATATCATAATACATACTAGATTAGACGGTTATAGAGTTAGTTAAAAGATATTGATGTCTTTTCTTCTTTTTTTATAAAATTTACAACATTTTATTTTTGTATATTAATAATCATTCTCAATCTACAATTTAAAATGTATGAAAAATCAAATGATTTTTTTTTTTAAATTAATAATATTATTTAATTTATGTGTATATATATAACATATATAAAAAATATACATATGTATTTATATATATGTGTATATATAATTTTTTCTATAAATAATAATTAATTATGACTACAATATGTAAGTATAAGTTTTATATTATAAAGGTCATTAGCATGTTACAGATCAGGGTGAGTAACAAAATTTTATCATTTTATACAAATCTAAAGTCTTTACATAAAATCATTATAAACCATATCTATATTAATATTATAAAATGCTCAACCTATTTCAATCATAATAACCTCTTTTTATGAACATTCAGCTGCACATTTACTTATTCCTTACCAACTTTCATATTTCCCTTCTCTTTGTTATTCTCACTGGTCATCTTTGCAGTCTTTGCTCCGAATTGTATAGCTCTTTTCCATAAAGAACTTGCATTAAATAATCCTAATTGTCTCGCTACATGACGTAACAAAAGTTTTTCTCCAATCCCTCTTTCATACCTCATATCCACTTTAGTATGCATAGGCAATGAACATAAGAAAGACACAACATTCGATGCGAGATAAGGGAACCTTGATTCTTTAGAGTGTGAAGAAATTATCCTATCATCACGGCCTAAAACAATTCAAAAAAAAAACTTTTTCAAATAAAATTTATATAAATGTATTATATTTATTAATTTAGGTTTCCTTTACCTAAATTTCTGGTTGAGATTCTATCAACATCAAGTTGTATCTAATAAATTATTACTGATAAGATTGAAAACTGTTTGATTTTATTTTTAAAATAAATGAGGAGAAAAATCAGGTACCTCTTCAATTAGTTTTTTCCAACCGCCGTGTCTAAACGCCTCACGGTGTCTTGAATATCCTCCCAACAACTCATCTGCTCCAACTCCTACGAGTATAACTCTAGCTTTACTTTCATAATCAATCATTATCTAATAAAATAAATAAATAAAGGTTTGTTAAAATTAAAATATGGCTTATTATAATAACGAGTTTTTAAAGTTAATAAACCTCCGGATTTTCTGAACTGGAAATTTGACCTGTAAAATAAAAAGGTTAAAGCGTCAATAAACTTCGGTACTTGCAAAGTAGATAAATGAATTTCATCATACAAACCCTTTCCGCGAACTGCAAACCAAAAAGCCATCGCTATGCTCTATTTTATGAAAAAGATAAGTTATAATATATTTTTGTTTATTTATTTCGTGCGACTCCGACTCACCAAATCCATAATTGTATCTGATGGAGCCATCAATTCCGTTACTTCATTCTTGAAAGCACAAGCTTCTTCATATGGAACATTCACTTCTACGAAGTTCCATTTACGATCAGGTGCTATTTTCCTATTTATAAATCAAACGTCGTTTATAAATTATCATGAATAAATAAGTAAAATTCTTCTTGTTACCTCAATTCCTCAACTCCTTGTCTTCCCGTCAACCTATCCGGAACATTATAAATAGAGTTCTTAGGAACTTCATGAGATATCCTTTTCTTTTTATCTTTCTTTGCTTGCTGAATCCTTGGATTTTCAAACCCTACATTCAATAAATCAATCGTTTCTTCCTTTGGAATATATTTATCTGCTAAAACGGCAAGACAGATACAATCTAATCCTCCAGAAAACATGATAGCCACTCGAGCATCCCAAATTGATCTAAGTAATACAAGAGATTTTTTTTTTAAAAAAAAAATCTCCTCATGAATAAATCAAGATTTTAAAGCCTATTATTCACCTTGTACGTGGAATATCTATGACGCGTCGTTTTACGGAATCTCCCAATTCTTCGATTAGTTTATCTATAGCTATTTGGATTTCAGGTGATATGGCTGGAACGAAAGGAGTATTGGATACGTCTAATGGATTAGGCAACTGAGGTAGATCTTCGGGGCTTGGAAAAGTGTCATTGACTCTGCCAAAAGGTAAAGTCTGCCGATTCGAAATAAGTTTGATCAATATATTTCGTTTAAATCATTCAATTTTTGCTGATTTAAATATCTATAGATCCTTGCCAGCACATACGAAGAATCATTGACTGATTCATTTACTTCATGCCATTTGTAATGTGTCAAGAACTCTTCCAAAGGTTCTTTTATGTTAAAATAGAAATGTTAAATTATTATTCGATGATATATTAAATAAATAGAAATGTAAATACCTAAAGAAGCCATTGACAACATTTTATTTAAATCTAAACAGAATGTACCGTTAGCCGGAACTTCTGTAAAATAAGATGATGAAGAAGATGCTTCTGAAGCTCGTGAAATATTACATCCGACAGATGTTAATATAAAATTGTCATCTCCTTCAGAAGGTAAATGCCATAATAAAGATCGTCTTCCCAAGCAATCTCGTCCAAACCATAATTTACGTCTTGAATTCTACATTCAAAGGTTGTTTAGATTATGAGATAATTGAATCGATAATAAAAGAATGTAAGATATAAACCTGCCAGTAAACAATCGCGTATGGTCCTTCAATCTTTTGAAGAATCTCAAGTATCACATCATTTTGATCCTTATCATTTTCAACCTTATGACTCTCTTTCAAAGCTGCAAAGAGATATTTTGTATCATTTTCTCCAGGTGGAACCTAACATATATGAAAGATAACATGATGATTAGCTTTTATATCGAGAAAGTATAAGATTCCTTTGAAAGAGATATTATCTTACCTCAA
This sequence comes from Funneliformis geosporum, assembly GCA_946474995.1. Lineage (NCBI taxonomy): Eukaryota > Fungi > Glomeromycota > Glomeromycetes > Glomerales > Glomeraceae > Funneliformis > Funneliformis geosporum. The sequence goes on along the minus strand of CAMKVN010001168.1, from coordinate 4,194 downwards.
TACCATTAAATATCTCCCCGTTCCATAGTAACACATCTTGTTCATCGTTATCTATCAAAGGTTGTTTATTAACAGTAGGTCCTCGTAAATGTAAAGCTGCGCCGTAAAATATTAAATTGATTATAAATGAAGGGGAAAATTGGATTGATTTAGAGAATTTCCCTTGAATGTCCGGCCCTGTAATTAATTAAATACGAACATAACTTATATTAAACATAACGTAATTAGATTTATAGGAAAAAATATAATTAGATGATGAACATCGATAACCAATCATAAAATTACCACGTTGTTTATTTCGAATAATCAATTGATTCCACAATTCATCGTGGAATGAATCATTTATGGCAGATTTTTGTAATCGAAATAATATGCCACACATCTTATATGAAATATATCAAAATTAGTTAATAATAAATGATATTATAACATTATAATATAAATTCCTATGATAAAAACAATTGATACATATAATTAAGGTTTAAATTCGTTTTTTTTTACATTGAATGCCCAGTTCGAAATTTGACAACTTTAATGATTGATCTGTGTTACATCACCTATAAATGCGCCACGATCATCAACACGCATCTGCCACGATATGGGAGGTGGTCAGTGATTTGAATTATTTAAGCAAATGATTGAGATCAGCCAAGCGGTCGTTCTTTTTGATAATGTTTTGACAAATCATATGATTGTATTGCTAATATAGGAATTTATGACTGTATTCAGCATGATGCAAGAATTTGTATACAGTTTCAAATTAAATATTTGAAAATGGTTGCACGGTCTTTTTTTTCTCATTCTCTATCGTGATTATAATAATCCTTGAAATTATAAACATAAAATTTTTTTCAAGTTTATATGATTTATTTTTTCAATCAAAAATAAGAAAAATCCTTTGATCATGAATATACCTGAAAATGCTTCTAAACTTAATCTGGATGAAATTTATAATAAATTGAAAGGTTGCATTTATGGTAAGTATCTTCTAATATATATGCTACAAGATATATAAAAATAGATAACTGTTATTAAATTGGCCTGATATTTTCTTTAAATAAAGGAGCTGCACTTGGTGATGCCATAGGATTGGCCGCGGAGTTTATGTCAAAAGAAACAGCCAGAAAATTATACGGTATTGGTCCAATAGCATTTGGATCGGAGAAAGGTTATGAATTTCACATTGATCGACATCGAGAAAGGTGGGATGATGGTGATTGGACTGATGACATGGGTAAATTAAAATTAGTAAACTACACTTCCCCGTAATCTATCTAAAGGTATTATAATGTATTCAATCTAGATCAACAGCTTCTTATAATTGATTCATTAACTGCGACAAATGGATTATTGAATTCTCGTGATTTTGCGCGTCGATTGCATAAATGGGTTAAATATGGATATCCGGAACTTGATAACAAGCCTCCTAATGGCATAGGTAAGTTATAAAATCGAAATCAAATAAATGTATGCTTGCTCATAATTCTTTATTAGGATTAACTGTTGGATCCGTGTTGGAACATCCCAAGTTTGAATCTAAACCACATCGTGCAGCGTGGGATGTCTGGGTGAAATTTGATCGAAATATGGCGGCTAACGGAGCATTGATGAGGACTGCGATATTAGGTGTCCCATTCTTTTGGGATGAAAAACAAGTCATAAAACAAACCTTACAAGCAACTAAAGTTACTCATGCAGATCCAAGATGTTGTATATCAAGTATCATCGTAACAATATTAATTTCGAGATTACTAAAAGATGATACGCAAGACATTCTACCTGATCTAGACGATGAAACAAAAGAAGAGATTTTGAAATGGACGCAATCCGGAAATCCAGATAATCGACCAGATTATGATATTGATTTAGAAGATCCTCCATCGGAAACTCCATCGCGTTCAACTGATAAAGATACAACGAAAAAGAAAAATATATTTGGTAAAGTAATTAATAAAGTTGGTGATTCTTTAAAGGGAAAAAGATCTGAAAAAAAATCTAAATGGTCCAATTATGGAAGAAAAAGTAAAGATCAATCGAAACACAAAACTCGTGAAAGCGCTAAAATTCCTGAAAATCTTCCGCCCGGGATTAATACATTTGGAGCTGATCCTGTGATATTATCATTAACTCGTGCCGTTGTGGATCGTTACAAATTTATTGTCAATTCAACTCCCGTTGAACAACAACCTGATGGACCACAAAAATCACAGGCTCTCAAAGCTGATATTGGTGAAAAGGCACTTTTACAACATTGTTTTCCCGAAAAGTTAACGGCTCTTAAATTAGACGAACAATCTTCTATTGGGTATGTTTATAAATGTCTTGGATCCGCATTATATTGTTTTACAAGGAACTTGAATCAACAACCAGATGAGGGTGAAGCTTTTAAGAAAATTATTACCGAATTAACTTTAGAAGCTGGGTAAATAAAAAAATAATATATTACTTTATATATATATATATATTTGGGGGATTAAAATGTGAAGTTTTATTAACTTTACTAAATAAATTTCAGTGATTCAGATACGAATGCTACAGTTGCTGGAGCTCTGTTAGGTGCTAGAATTGGATTTAAAAAATTACCCAAATCTTGGGTAGAAGGATTAAAATTTAATTCATGGTTAGAAGATAGGGTGAATGGTATTTGGGCTATAATCTCTGGTAAAGAAGATTGGGTTGAAGTTGACGATGAAATTTTACAAAGTTAATTCAATAATTTCTCATTTTATAACGGAAATGAATGTATTGTAAAATTGTTTGTACTATATAAGATTGAGTTTTAAAGTAATGTTTTTTCCTAATTTAGTTACCAATAAATTATTAATTTCTAGAATTACAAATTTCTATTATGATCTAGTTCAAATTATTATTATTATTATTCTTATTTAAAAAATTTTTTTTAAATAAAAAAAAAAAATTTAATTATCCGGATTTAATGATCTTCTGCTTAATGCTCTTTGCCTTGCGGCTTCAATATCTTCTAATTTCTTTCTTTTCATTTCTTCTTCGTCTATATAATTGCTTTCTTGTTCAATATTATTTGACCCTTCATCATCGACTCCTTTCTCTTGTTTATCTTTATCATCATTTTTATTATCGTCCACACCCAAATTCACAGTTTCCAATTTCTTAAATAATTTCAACTTTTCTTCTATCCATTCTAATTTAACTTTATTAACGACTTTCATCAAAGCTTTACTAGTATATAAAATTGAATGATATATTACCCAATCCAAGCTATCAACTTTAATAACTTTGTTTTCGGGATGTAAAGCTGATAAAGGTGAAATATGTAAAGCCAATAAAGAACTATTAGAATTTATAATTTCACTAGTATATATATTAGCTGAAGCATAATGATAAAATACAGATCTATGTGGATGCTTTTTTGCTAAATGAATAAAATATGATGTAGAAAATGCTTCAAGAATTTTTGTACAATCGTATTTTTTTGTTTCATAATAAGTTTGTTTACTACGTTTTTTTCTATGACCATCATCTTGATTATCCTTTTGTCTACATGAAATAATTGGAATCCTATGTCTTTCCATTAATTCACGTAGTTGATCCCGAACATTTTTTGCCATAGATAAAGCTCTATGATTAAAATATTTATCTCTACACCATTCTCGATTATATCCACTATCTCGATATCCTTCAAAAACTTGGAGTAATGTCATATAATCTCCTGAAGGATGATAAAATACTTTTCTTCTTTCATCCGCCTCAAATAACCTTTCTTCATCTCTCGGTGTGATAAATATTTCTTCAACTGATAACATTGCTACAATCGTTGAAACTTCCCTACTACAATCAAAATGTCTCGCACTTGCTATTAAAACCCTTGATAAAAATGGATTTAAAGGAAATATACACATTTCATCTCCTAATGATGTTAACATTCCTTTTTCATCAATTGCCTCTAATAAAAAGAGTTGTTTTAAGGCGTTCTTAACAAGCATTGGATCAGGAGGATCAATAAATTCAAAATGAAGAATATCTTTGATTCCCATTTTCTTTAAACTTAACACTGTGCCAAGTAAACTACTCCTTTGAATTTCCGGCACTGTATCAACTTCCAATTGTTCAAATGACTCTCTACTATATAATCTAAATGCTTTTCCTGGTGCAGTTCTTCCTGCACGACCAGCTCTTTGTGTTGCTGCAGCTTGTGATATTGGCACAACTAAAAGT
>CAMKVN010001167.1:0-20316 GCA_946474995.1 Funneliformis geosporum | reverse complement strand
TGATATAGAATCATTAATTACGTATACAAACCTTATAAAAAACGTATCATTTCCTTATTTCGATTTCTTATAGGGACATTGTTTTATTAAAATAATAGAAAGAATAATGATAAATAATATTATTCTAAATGAACAATAGAAGAATCATTCTAATAGAATAATAAATCATTATTTTAAAGGAATGATAGAAAGAATTATTCTAATAGAACAATAAAATATTATTTTAAAGGAATAATAGAAGAATTGTTCTAATAGAATGATTAAACATTATTTTATTAGAATGATAGAAAGATTTATTCTAATAAAATGATAAATAACATTATTTTAAAAGAATGATAGAAAAATAGTTCTAATAGAACAATAAAAAGGATCATTCTAAAGAAATGATAAATAAAGTTATTCTGATAGAACAATAATGCATTATTCTAAAGAAATAATAGAAGAATCATTCTAATGCATTATTTTAAAGAAATAATAGAAGAATCATTCTAATAGAATAATAAAAAGAATTATTTCAAAAAAATAATAAAAGAATAAAATAATAAATATTTGTTCTAAAGGAATGATAAAAGAAAAGTTCTGATAGAATAATTAAATATCATGTTATTAAAATGATAGAAAGAATGATTTTAATAGAATGATATACTATATAGTTCTATCAGAATGATTGTTTCTATAAAATGATGATTTATTGTTTTATCAGAACGAAACTTCTATTATTCTTTTAGAACTATATATATCATTTTATCTAAACGATTTTTTTATACTTTCTTTAAAAAAAATTTGTTAAATTTTTACTTAAGTTCAACTTGACTTTGAGCTTGAGACTTTGTACTTGAGTTTATGCTTGAGTTTTGCTCAACTTTAGGCTTGAGTTTAGCTCGAGTTATCTTGAATTGAGTTAAGCTTAACTTGAAACTCAACTCAAGTTAAACGAGTCAAATTTTTTATGACTTGACTTGACTTAGCTCATTCAGAACTCTAACAATTATAACCTATCCTAAGTTACTAAAGATTCTTTATTATAATTATATTAAAGAATCTTTAGCAACTCTATTTTTTAATTATATAGATGCTTTATAGTAAAAAGGTATAAAACTCTAAAAATTAAATTTTTATTTAATAAGTTAAATATGAATTTTTTTTAGTAAAATAAGTTAAGATTTAACATTAACTCAAAGAAAAATTTTTTGTATTTTTCTACTGCAAAACATCCATATTAACTTAAAATTATAAAATATTTAAATATAATATAAGAAAAATAATTATATATGTGATATAAAAAGTTATAAAAGAAATAATAAAAATATAAAATAAATATTTTTTAAAAAATTATAATAAAATAATAAAATTAAATAAATCAAAAAATTTTTATATTAAAATATTATTTTTATAACTTACAGTAAATAAAAATCTCAATCATATAAAAAAGTTTTAAATTTAATTTTAATTATTAGAAAATTATATTTTAATCTAATAATTTTAATAAAAATGAATCTAACAAATGTTAAGCATGTGATTTAATATTTTGACCAATCAAATTTTATTTGAATGATTACGTAATAAATCAAAAACTTCCGACAATCGAACCTCGGTACTTCTTTCGAAGAAAAGCACTCATCTCTTGTTTATGCCTATATGATACCAAATTTTCATTTCAATTTTTTTATGTTCCTTTATTCGATCAATCACGTTGATTGTTCTCTTTCGAAGAGAAAATAGGCAAATATGGAACTTTGGAAAGTAAAGCATCTTTTTGGATAAGAATTCTCGGGTAGGAAGGTATTCCATTTCTTTATTTACCTTTTTTTTGTTGGCATTACAGATGTTACGTGGGTTGCGTAGTATGCTCATCTTTGGATAAGCCCGTAGGTACCCAGTCTATCTGGCAGTCTCCGGTAGAGCTGAACGAGGGAGTGAGCATAGACACTTTTCCAAGCCTGTGAGTATCAGCTTCCGCTGTAGTCTCCAGTAGGGCCGAAGTACCTAAAGAGAGAAATCCATATTGGTATTTCAACAAAAATTTTAAGTGCGAGATCAAACAACTTTTAAAAAAAGTCCATTTATTTTTTTTTTTACCCGCGATCAAATTTACGATAAACAGGAATGCTTTATCAGTTCGCCGAGCCACAAAACACTAATGCAATTTTTAATACTGGTAATACAGATTGGGAATATTATGTAATAATTATATAATAAATATTTCTTTTAAATTTATTAAAATTAAATTTATTGAATTAATGAATGTTACTGATTTTGTAAGTTACAAATTATGAAGTTAAATCTTTATTATAATTTTTAGAATGACAAAAGTGTCAATCATTGAAATGCCCAAATTTATCGTTATTAATAAAAAAATTTTTTTTTTGCATAATCAATAGTGACAATTCACAATCAAATTAGTTGATACCCGATGCATTAGGTTTAGCTCCTTTGTATTAATTTAGAAGAGAGAAATCTTCATTGAACAATACATTTTCTTCTTTTCGTTTTCCTAAATAAAAAAGATTTAATGCTAAATCCGAGCACATCTCATCTGAAAAATTACTTTTTTTTATCAAGGAGAAATAGATGTCTTAAAATAATCAAAGTCGTACAAGCAATTGTCATTATTTAAAGTAAGAATATGCACGTACCATGATAACCATGATTTGACATTCATATTTATATATTTTTTTATTTACTTTATTTTTCACACGCATTAAATTAACTTTTTTAATCGATATTTTTGGCTTAAAAACTTCTATTATTACATGCTCTTGCAGTTTTGCACACCAGATAACGGAATCCATCCGAAATTTTTTCCTTATCTTTCAATGAAATTTGTCAACATTATTTATTAATGCTGTGCGATTTTAAAAATTTTTCAGGTCAAAATATATAGCTTTTTTTTTTTTTTGCTAAATTTACCATTATATAATTAAAGTAAACACGAATATGTCTTGTAAAATTAACGAAACGGATTCATATAGATATAGAAATCACATAAACGCATGGAATCCGAATTTATGTGGTATTTTCTTGATTTGTTATGATAAAGAGATAGTATTAAAATGACAATAATGAATATAAACTTTAAATTTTTTAAATTGTTTTTGTCCCCTTTCTTTTTTCCCTTTCTTTTTTTTTTTTTTTTCTTTTTATAATAAAAAAATTTAAATAAAATTTCACTAATGTATCCAAAGAATTTAAGTAAAATTTTCACAATGGATCCATTGGAGAACCATTCAAGATACAGCTTTATATTGATAATTACAAAAATTTTATTCATCTTTATCATAATTTGGAACCTTGCAACTTATTTTGTATTAGAAAATGATAAATTCGCTAGTTATGAGATTGATGATATAAACACAAGTTTTAATTTAAATGTAATTATGAATTATAAAAAATTTTGACATTTTTTTTTTTTTTTTTTTATTGTATTCCTATTGATTTCATATTTTTTTCATTTTCATTTTCTTTCGTTATTAGAATTCGGATAAGTTGATAAATCAAAAATATTGCGGATCAAACGAATGTAAATTCTTATTCGCACATCGAATACCAGAACAAGAATCACAAGCGAATACACATTTTTTTTCATTTATAGAATTAGCAGAAATGCTAAATAGAACAATGGTATTGGTTAATGTACAAAATTCTAGAATAGGTGCTTGTTTAAACCTTCCATATGATTTCTATTATAATGTAGAAGAATTAAAAAAGTTATTTCCCAATGTGAATTTTATCACGCAAGATGATTTTCTTTCTTGGACAAAAGAACGTCATGAAAAGCCTGATGTTGTATTAAGAAGGATTCAACAAGGTGGGGAGCCAAATACGATTATTAGTAACGTTGGTCTACAAGAATGGGGTAACGTAATCAACAATCAATGTCTTGAGAAATTTGATTTTAAATTTGACAATCAAAACGTTTCTCTTTACAAAAAAATACAAATTGGACCAAAGAAATATTGGAGGAAAAATAATGAAGCCATGACAAAATTCATATTTTCAAATTTAGAACATATCAATGAAGAAGTTTTATTAATACATCCTAATGAAGTCGGGGGTGCTTTATTCCCTTCAAAAGGTGAAATTATACCCTTACCTTATGCTGCTCATATGATCGAAGCAGCGAAAAACGTAACGAATCATTTGAAGCCTTATATAGGAATTCATTGGAGACAAGAGACAATTAAACCGAGAGTGTTACCAAATTGCGCTAAAGGATTAATTAAATATATTAATGAGCTAAAATTAAAAACTGGAATAGAGAATATTTATTACGCGACGGATTATCCATTATATAATGGAACTCAATCATCCACTTTTCATGTATTAGCTCGAGAACATCATGAGTCTATGAGAATGTTAAATTCTGCTTTTACTTTAAACACTTGGGTATCATTAAAGGCTCTTGATGGTTTATATGACATCTTCCCTCAATTTAAAAAGTACATCACTGAAGAATTAAATGGATCTGGCATACAAGGGATACTTGATAAGTTGGTTTTGATTGATGCTGATTACTTTATAATAGGTCCACATGGTTGTGCCAGAACTTCAAGTAATTTTACAAAAAAAGTTTATTTGGCAAGAAAATTATTATTGGAATCTGGTAACAAGGATATTCACAATGATATTGATCATTGGTAGTGAAGAATTTTGACATGACAACCAATCAAAAGATGCCGATTTTCATCATGTAATTAAAATTTTATTATAAATGATGTTTTATAACAAATTTACAATATTTAAATTTTTTTACTTGTAATATTAATAATAAAAATTATGAATAATTATAATAAGCTCCAAATAATCTACCTGCATTACTATTATTTATCTCAAAATATAATCTCATGGCTTCTCTCATTTCCATAAACAATTGTGTAATTAACATATCTTGTTGCATCATTAACGGTGGATCATCGAACATTGATCTTGCTTGTTTTATTTTATGATGAAATTCACTATTCTCTTCTTCATTCTATATAAAAAATAAGATAAGATTATTTTTTATTTTTATTAATATAATAATTTGCTGTTGACTTATTAAAAATAATCATTCGTTACCTCATCAATGAGACTATCTAATAGCATACACCATTCTTGAGAATATAACATAACAATATCACTACCAATTAAATGGAGAAATGTTATCAAGTCCATAAACATCTCCCAATAAGGAATTCCGTTAGGCTAATAAAAAAAATAAATGAATGAATGTAGAATTATACTAAAAATAAAATAAAAAAAGTTTTCTTACAAGAATATTTTTCTCATCAGTAACACTAATCAATTGTTTTCTAATATTGGGCCAAATAAAATTCCAAAATCTTCTTTCAGACATTGTTAAATTAGTAACTAATCTTTGATGTATTCTAGGTGCTCCGTTAACTTTACTTTTCTCTCTCGGTTCAGAATTTTGTGAACAAAGCATCGTCCAAATTTTTACTAAAACAAATGATTGATAAGCCAATTCTCCTGATGTTGTATATAGATAATTTACATCCCCTGTTTCCAATTCATTAAATGGTGATTTAAGTGCGATTGACAATAAATCTGTAATATTATCTTGAAAATCGAATATTGTTGAAATTAATCCTGCTGAAGAATCCGCTTTTAAAATTCCCAATAAAATCCAATTTAATAATCGAATTGTGCGTCTAGAGTCCGTTTGCTATAAATGATAGTTGAGGTGGAAAAAAATAAATCGTCAAGTATTTTTTTTTTTTTCCTTTGTTAGAAATTAAAATAAATTAAGTACCTTTTGCCATAAAAAAATTTTTGTCAATAAATCATATTTTTGACTACACATGGCAACGGCTAATTGACTTGCACATACTCCAACTTTAAAATCTTGTTTCGAATATTGTTTTATTATAGGGGGATTTTCTAAGAAAGTTATACAATCTTCAAATAAAAATTCCGAAACATTTGAAAAAAAAGGTTTGCGTGGTTGATTTGTAAAATTAAGTTTAATTCTTTGTTCGATATTTTTAAACCATAAATGTGCTGATGGTTGCATATCCCATAATACAAGCTACAAGAAATAATCAAATGAGCAAAAATTTCTTTAAAATCATATATTCTTATACATACTTAACTTACATACCTGTAATAAGATTATTAAAGTATCTCGATTCAATCTGTTTCTGGCTCCCTTATAAAATGTCTTTATTTCATCAAGTAACACTTCACCAAACACATTTATTGTTTCGGATGGGGAGACTTCAATTATCGCATTATAAGCTGCCAAAACTTTTACAAATGATTCTATTGTAGGTCCACATTTACTAATTACGTGTTTCAAGAAGTTTTTTACAGGATGAATCAAATGCTATTTTTTTTTTTAAAAAAAAAAAACAAAAAAAAAATTGTAATTAAAAAGCATTTAAAAAATTTTTTTTTTTTTTACAAAAAATAATTATCTTCACCTTTGCATAGAACAGATTATCCTTAATTATAATTGAAATCATATTAAGTATAGGATTAACATCCCAGTCAACACGCTTCCATTCAGTAGTATATTTAGTCAATTTTGTTAAAAATGTTCCCAAATCTAAATAAAAAATAAAAAATAGCTTAAACAATCAATCTTTAAAAGCCAAATTTATTTAAATAAAAATTTTGATTTTAACCTATCATTAATTGTTCACTATAAGGCTTCGAATAAACCAATTCAACGTATCTATTCAAGTTATACAATATAGTCGAGACAATTTTACTATTTGTAAATTTAAATAATTGATTTATAACATCTCTTATTGGCTCGACACGAAGATAGGCTGGTTCAGCATTTTCATCTTCTGATGGAATAACTTCATCTCTTATTATTTCACGTAATACTCGAAACATATCAAGTTCAGTATTAGTTTCGTCGGCAACGCTTTGATTCTGTTAGAAACAAAATTTCAATTAGATATAATATATAAAAAAAAATTTCATTGATGAGGTTACCTTAAAAATTAAAACAAATAATCCGTTTCTTGCAAAACTTAAAAAGGCAGTTCGTAAAAATATCTTTGCACTCATAACCAAAGAACTTGATGAGTCATTTCCTAAGTTTGTCAATAACTTTCCCAATGTAATAATATATTTTCCTAATATGTTAACTGTTAACATTGGAGCTCTTTTTAATAAGGTGGTGGAAACCTCTATAATAAGTTGTTTGTTTTCTTCTGTTATATCTTTGGATAGTAATTCAGAAGATTTCCTCATAGCACTCACTAAATGTTCTTCTAATTGATTATTACGCTTCTCCTCAATCTTATGCTAAATTATTAAAAAGGTTAATTTCAATAATACTTTACGAAGTGGATATTAAATAAAAACATTCACCTTATAAACAATTATAAGTAATAATTCAATCCAACTTTTAAGCATAAGATGACTTAAAGTTGACATATCCACTGAAGAATAAAATAACCCTAAAACGACATCTACAAAATATACTCCTGCTAATTCTTCTTCCTGTTCTGGTTCGGCATTATTTGATGCCTTTAAATAAATTGGTGCATCCAATACTCTCTTAAGATTTCCTAAACATGATATCATCATCATATTTTGTGTAAAATCATCGGGAATATATTCAAAATCTCCAATTGAAGTTAAATTAAGCTTTCCATTAACAAATTCATATTTAACATTTTTAAACCCTAAATGAGTTACCACCAAATATTTTAAAGTTGTTATTTGTTCTTGAGTCATTTCAATGCCATTTGCTAACATCTGCAGGGCAAGCGTTAGCATTATAACCTAAAAAAGGGAACAAGTAAATCACATTATAAAATCAAATAATAATAATAATAATAAATAAATAAATAAGTAACTTTCTTACCTTCAAATTTTGTAATTCAGCAACTCTTTGTCCTGGAGTCGAATTTCCATCATCTTGAACTTGTTGTTTCAATCCTATAACCAAAATACTATCTGGTCTCATATAACTTTCCTATTAAATAAATAAATGTTCATTGTATTATTGAACAATAATTATGATATTTAAAAATGAATTCCTTTTACCAAAATATCAACAGTAGAAACTTGTTCAGCTTCATCATTTTCTTGAGTTAAAGCATCTAATAAAATCTTCCATTCAATAACTATAATATATTTGCAACATAGTTAATATAAAATAATTAATTATATTAAAGATAACAAATAATATATAACCTTCCCAATCCGGAAACCTTGCATTCAACTTAATCATTAATTTACACAATAATGTCTTCTCACGAATACTTGCTGTAAAAAAATATCCTTCCCAACATTTAAAAGCTAAACGCACGTGTCGCGGTTGCAAAGATCTTATATAACTTATAGCCTTTGTCCTAACAAATTCCTATGAATAAAAATTAAATTATTGGAAGACTTAGAGTTTCAGATACGCTGATATTAAAGTGATTTACCTCTTCATCCCATAAGCATCCAACCAAGTAACTAAATATTGGTCCTAAATATGTGAAAACTCCGGCTCTTTGTATTTCATGTCTTTCTTCCAACTTAGAAAACAGCCCATACAAGTTATCAAGACCATCGAATCTTTTAAATATAATATAACCTAAAATCAATAAATTCATACATTGAACAAAGATGTATATAATAAAATTTTTATTACCTAATTTCCCAACTAGAATGTTCGAATACTTTACTGACTGAAGCAAGAAAGAACCTAGAATCCGCCCAAACAATTCTCATCAAAAGTTGCAAAGTCATATCTGATGATATATCATATAATGGAGACAATTCCTCCCATACGCTATGACAATATAAAGTAATAGTTAATATAAAATATAAAATATCTTACTAAGTAAAAGATTTTTACCTTGGAAGAAGTTTAGGAATACAATTATTAATAAATTCATTTTTATTGAAGATTAAACCTGCCGAAGTATAAAATCTCCAAAACCCTTTCACTATATCTCCGCGAACTTCTAATTTTTCGAATCTAGCATACTTCAACAAGCATAACATTAAAGGATTATCGGCAGTAATATTAGATCCAGGAGTTGAGTCCTTAAGACTAGATAATCTTTTATGTTGACTAATATACCGTTATATCGTCATTATAAGGGTAAAGTATAAGAATGCTAGTTAATATAACAAAATATGCAATTACCTTAAAATAAATGTCTTTGCTGGTAGCGAATCAAATATTCCGATGTTATATATCATTTCCAATGGGCAATTATAAGAATATAAAGACAATGCAAGCGTAGCTTTGATAAAAGATCTCGCACTTTAAATTAGTGAAATAAGGTTAGTAATATGTTATGGACATTTCTAAAGGAATTTTGTTTATTTATATAAAAAATTATACCTAGCAATTTCTGTACCGTATCCCCCTTCATTTATCTTTTGGATCTTTTCAAAGGATAAATCATTAACATCTGAAATAATTTTTTGAATGTTGCTTCGTACAAGAAGCTGCCCAAGACCATTCATAACTTGATACCACATAACCTCCATAAATGTAACGTATTGTTCGATAGATGGCGTAAGATTTGCCAGATATGGAAGGAAATCAGAGAATATTGAACCTGAAAGGCCAACACTAAAAAAAATGAAAATACAATATTAATAACTAAATTATATGTGATACAAAATTATTCAATAAAGTAAAGATTAATAATCCTTACCCGGAACGAACCATCACTTCCATCCATTGCAATGCTCGGGTTATTTCAACGGCATCTCCTTCTTTGAAAAGCTGTGTTAATAATGAAATGGGATCTGTTATATCGCCATGGTAATTTTCGGTTGACAAAAGAATTTGATCCGTAGTACTAAAGCGCTGCATTGATTTTGACACGTTAAAGATTTTGTATAAAGTTTTCATTTCCACAAAAATCTTTCAATAAATATAATTATCATTAGTGTTATTATGTTAAAAGTACAAGAAAAAGATAAAATTTTTTGATTTCTTACATTGGATTGATGTTTCATTATATGATAAACGTCATCTAACCATCGAGCAATCATGTCATTAAACGCAGAAAAAAGTAGCCCGGCATGCCATAATCTAATCATAAATTTTAATATACGATCATGACTTTGAAGTTCAGTTTCCTATGATTAACATAATTATTTAATAAAATGAAAATGATATTTTACAGAAATAAGCCTTTTTATACATACATTTACTGCATCCTCTTCATCGTTGTTTTCATGCAACATTTCTATTTGGTCAAAAACGATATCACAAAACAAACCCTGATTCATATCATGAATTGCAGACATCCAGTTCACTATATATTTTTCTCTTAACATTTTACGACATATGATATAAGCACCACCACCAGCAGAACTAGGTGCCAATGATGATGTTCTTTGAGTTGCACATCCCCTTTTATCCTCTATTTCATCACGAACTCCAGGAAGTCTGAGATGAGATGGAGTATATTCACGTGCAATTATAAGTAGCTTATCATCTTCATCACATACCCATTTGATTACAGCATACATTAATCTTTCTAATACGTATCTTGACAAAAATGAATCTGGCCAACAACGTCTTGTCATCAATAATAATCCACATTCATTTGTTGAAATGCTAATATCCGATAAGCATGCGCTAATTGCGGTTATTAAAGACTCTACCGTTGGAGAACATTCAATAACAAACGGTAAAGGAAATGTAACATCATAGTCCAACTGCTTTCCTTCAGATTCATCATAAAATAATATTGGATGCCCATCAATATGTTCCAAAAATCCATAGTTGACCATTTGCTGCAAGAAAACCTTTGAAGCATAAGAACTATGAAATCCAAGGTTTTTTCGCAACCATTTCATAATTTCCTTTATGGTCAAAATCCCTGTAGAATTATAAGAATATTCCGGTGAAGACGCTGTTAAAGTAGCTGCAGTATAAACGCTTAAGTGACGATCTACAAATTCGGATTCCGAATCATCCGAATTTTTCATAATAGATGCTAAATGTGCAAGATAATCCTCGCAAGAAATTAACCATAAAGGAGGATTTTTACCAATGCCTTCCCAATATTCACTTGATATTACCGATAATGATACCTTTCTCCCTCCGAGATATGATCTATAAAGTTCAAAAAACTCTTGCAACTCATAAAAATTTTCAAATGGTTCTGTTATTGGGGTAAGAGGATTATGGTATTTTGGTTTGATAATCAAACATCCAGCCATAATTCCATTACGCAATATATTCTCTTGCATTTGTAAAATTGTCATCATTATGGATAATTCTTCAAAGCTATAATTAGAAATATTTTCTTCGGGTATCAAGATATTCTCGTAATAAGTTTTAAAACTAAGACTAAGCATTTCGCGTTCAATCAATGCATCATCTTCATTCATGGGCGAAAACTGACAAGTGAATTGTTTTTTCAATTCGTTAGATTTCATACATCGATGATGTATAAATTTATTGCAAGATTCACACCGATAACCTTGATTCATCACACCCCATAAAGGCATTCGACAAACTATACATAATACCAAAGTAAAAAAATTTGCGAGGCGAAAAGCGTGTCCAGCAACAATCTCAGAAACGATAGCAGTTTGAGAATTATTGTTTTTCGAAGGATCATTGTAAATAGCTTTTCTGGAACCATGAATTATATCACAATATCTTGGTGTTGATAACTTGTGTACTCCTGAATTTAACGAATATTCTTCCAAACATCCTCCATCAGTTAAATTATAACATGTAAAATGAACATTTAGTTTACAGCCACCACATCGTAAACCAAAATCAGATACCGGTTTAAAGCATTGAACACACGCATGTGGATGTTCAGTTGGTATAAATTGACCATGCATATCCACTATAGAAGCATGTTTAATTTCTTTGCTGTCTTGAGTGTCAAGAAAAATATGCGGCAAAAATTGATGATTATGAACATCTTTTAGAATGGATACTGAAACTTTCTTTGAATTTTTTTGAATATCATTTTTTTTCTCCTTAGTCGACAAATCATGCATATATCCAACACTTGGAAGAGCTTCTCCAATTGAAAGATGCCCAGTACTATTTCTCCAAAAGTAAAATAAAATAATTACAGCCTGATTACGACTAATTGTATCACCATGTGCAATAATTTCTATAACATCATTATAGAGGTCCGGCTTATTTTGAACCATAATTCCAATAGTTCGATGCATCTGATATAACGTTTCTAAAGAAGAATTCTCAACTGAAATAAATTGCATAATCGAATATAATAAAGGAGTAAACATTGAATCAATATAATAAGCATCAATTTCAAGATCTCCAGTATATGAAATAGAAAGTCTTCTTGATAACTTTCTAGCCGCACTCTGCCTACGATTGAAACTATGTTCATCATCTGATCTATCGGCATTAGATTTTAACAAATTTACCGAACGTGGTGAATGTGTTGCTGCTGATTCTTCCGAATTTATTGTTATGTTGATATATGATGAATTTTCAAATTCTAAGAAAAATATATAAATTTAATAGAGAAAATTAAAAAGTTTTTTAAAAAAAAGTTGAAATTCATTAAACCTGCCATTCATAGTGATCTTTTCGTTGGGTTTTCCATTGTACACAGCTGTTAAATCATCACTTATTAATTCCCTTTGACAAGCCATCAAATGTGGGATTAAGACATCATTATAAAATATTAATAGCCTTGCATGTAAGACATCATTAAAAAAATTAAACCCAGGTATCATTGCCATTCCCAATTCATACAGCCAACCCGGTGAATAAGGGTTTTGTTCAACTAATAAGTGAGCAACATCAAGTACAATTGAATGTAAAGAATGAGGTGGACGAAATGGCCTTGGTGTGATAACTTTATAACGACAGTCATTTTGAACAATATCATATAACACTTCTAATATGCGTTCAAGTATACCAAAACTTTTGTTTCGATTTGGTATATCGCGTCTAGTATGCGATGGTGACGGCGAACGAGATCGATTGGGTGAAGGTTCTCGCGAAGCATATGGTGATTCGGGTGGTGTAGCAGACATTCTAATAAAAAATATATTTTGCTTTAATAAACAACAAAATCGCGACGTAAAAGTTATATATCATACCAAATAAAGACTCGCCTATCACCAAAGTTAATTCCATCCATTTCACAAACCACTAATACATCTCTAAGATGAATTAACAAATCGCAAGTATCATCGGCATTAAATACATTATTATCTTCATTTAATGGCGAACCACTCAAATTTTGAAAAGGAGAAGGTGGTTTCTTCCTTTTCTTTAGCTTAATTAATATTTGGTTTATAAGTTTGCGAGTCTGTTCTATCTTAGGAAGTAATAAATTTCTTCCTCGTTTTGGAGACTTTGGTAAACTTAATGGACGTGAACGGCCAGAATTGTTAATTTCCATTATTTATTATAAGAACGTGAATCGCATGTTTTAATACAAAGATTTATATTTCTAATTCTGTTTGTGGTAAAGAAAATTTTCTCTACAACCGTGTTTTTGATGATTTAGTGGTGGTAAAAAATGAAATGATTGACACGTGTGTTCCAAAAACAGTCTTGGTTCAACTATTAAAATTTTTTATTAGATGATGAATTTGATTTTTTTTAAAATACATATTAGGTCATAATAGTGAAAAAATAGATTATTTCTAATTAAATATAAATAAAAGTAAATATAATCATAATATTTAAAATTTTATAATTATTAACTCTCAATCTTTAATAATATGAAAATCATAATTGAATGGATAAATATTTATCCGATGGAAATATTGCCGGGGTAAAGTAATTTTACATGAAGAGACATTCGAACAGGTCACATGAAAATTAATCTTTATTTCTTTTTACAATTATTATATTATTTTTCAGAAATATTGCCGACTTCTGGTTTTTAATTCCTAGTAGGAAGAAAACACTCATTTTTTTATATATATATTTTATTATTATAAAACACTATGGGCTTATGCTTATCTGCTGAGGAAAAAGAATCACGATTACGGAGTTATCAAATCGACAAACAGATTGAAGAGGATAGCCGAAGGTTCAAGAAAGAATGTAAAATTCTTCTGTTAGGTATATAACTCCTCTTGCTTATCTTGTTAGAAACACAAACGCAAGCAAAAGCCAAACTCGGTTTGAAAATTTTCTAACCACCTGTCAAAAGTTAGAGAAGGGTTATAGTGACCCAGTTAATTAATTTTCTCAGTCGGTTTTTTGGGGCAAACTGTAGCATTTAATTGCGCATTGTCATTTTACAGGTTCAGGAGAATCGGGAAAGTCAACGATAGTCAAGCAGATGAAAATAATACATCAAAATGGTTATACCAAAGATGAGTTAGCGCTTTACCGAATAACAGTTTACAAAAATCTTGTTGACTCGGCACAAGCCCTTGTTTATGCGATGAAAAAATTTCGAAAAGAACCTCGAATTCCTGAAAACAGAGTAAGTGACAATTTGTTTTAATATTAATCAATAATTGTATCATTAAAATTTATCATTATTTCTAAATTGTTACTATTAGGGATTTGCTGAAAAAATTTTGGATTATTATGTTGAATCCGACCCGGCTTTTCAACTAAGTTCAGAAATAGTTGAAGCAATTGATGCTATATGGCGTGATCAAATATCATCAGAACTTATGGATCAACAAAGTCATTTTTATTTGATGGATTCTGCACCTTAGTTAGTATATGATATAGTCAAATTCTATTAATTGGACTCATTTATTTATGTTTCTTTATATAATTATATTCGCAATTATATAATTATAGTTTTTTTGATGAAGTAAGGCGGATTGGAGCTCATGGTTATATTCCAGTTGAAGCAGACGTTCTGCGCGCAAGAACTAAAACCACAGGAATATCAGAAACAAGATTTAATATGGGTCAATTAAGCATACAGTATGTTATCTTTTTTTTTTATAAATAATAAATAAATAAAGACGACATGATCAATAACAGTATATTTACTAATTGCATATTATATAATTGATTAACAACTTTATTTCAGCATGTTTGATGTAGGTGGTCAAAGATCAGAACGAAAAAAATGGATTCATTGCTTTGAAGCTGTTACATCAATTATATTTTGTGTAGCTTTGAGTGAATATGATCAGGTTTTGCTGGAAGAAAATGGCCAGGTGATAGATTTTAATCAATACTTCCAAATTTTACTGACAACTTTATTTATAGCTTATCAAAATAATCTTTTTTTTTTTTTGTTATTATAGAATCGTATGATAGAAAGTCTTATATTATTTGAGTCAGTTATCAATAGCCGGTGGTTTTTACGAACTTCAATTATCTTGTTTCTTAACAAAATTGATCTGTTCAGAAGAAAACTACCGAGAGTACCTCTTGAAAGATATTTTTCCGAGTATTCTGGTAATCATTTATTAAAAGACTTTTGATTAGTGATTATTCTTTAAGTTATTAAATTATAAATTTAAATTCGGTAGGGGGAGCTGATGTAAATAAAGCCGCAAAGTATATATTATGGAGATTTACACAAACCAATCGAGCCCGACTTAATATATATCCACAGTGAGTATTTTGCTTAATTATTACTTGTTAATTTATTCAGAATGATAATACTTATACCTTTTATTTTTGAAACTGATAACAGTCTTACACAGGCTACTGATACATCGAATGTAAGCGAATTATCATTATTTTATCGCAATATTTTTTTATAATACTAATATTTTCTTATTTTCTTTATAAATTTTAATTATAGATACGGTTCGTATTCATAAACAATATTTTTTATATTTACTTTATGAGAATTATATTAATTTTTATATTTTATTTTTAGACTTGTTTTTGCGGCCGTGAAAGAGACAATTTTGCAGAATGCATTGCGAGATAGCGGCATCCTATGATGAACGAAGTAAAATAATTGTATTTTTCTTTTTTTTTTGCATTTGCATTTGCATTTCCTTTTTTATTTTGTAATATGATTTATTTGTTGTATATTTCACATTAATTTGCGGGATGGTGGTGGCATTAATAAAGCCATTTGGATATTTTAATGATCATGCATTTTATTAAACTAAGTAAATGCAAATGATCTGGAATGTCTGAGAAAATATAAAACATAATTAAGCAAATAGGATATTTGGTTAATTCTTCAATAATTTTTTTCAATATTAATAATAAAATTTAAAATTATTTATATATATAACTAATTACTTTAATCAAATTTTTATTTTTTATTTTTATAAACATTCATATTAATAAAATATCTTATTACTTTCTATTTTTTTTTAAAAAAAATTAGTGAACCTGGGAAAAGTAGAAATCGATCGTCAAAGTTTAACTCCTTATACATAATAAAAATTAACTAATTTTTATTAAAATATATATATATATATATACAGTACACTATGATATGGTTTATAATTTTTATAATAAAATAATACTATGATTTATAAGTATTAATTTATTAATATAATATGATAAATAGATTTTAATAACTAAAAAAAAATTGTTTTTAAAATACAATTACATATAAAAATAATTAATAATTATAATTATTTTTGTTTTTTATTTAATTTAATTCTAAATTTATAATAATATTAAAAAATTATTATAATATATTATTAATATAGATTAAATAGTTGAAGAAATAATAAAATTAATACTTTAACTAAATAATAATTAAAATAAATTATAAAATATAAATGTTTATAAACATTATTTTTGATAATTTTAAGTTTTATATATTTGTAATTAAATTATTTATTAATAATAAATACTTTAATTAAACTTTTTTAAATTTAGTAATAAAATCAAAAGTTTTAAATTAAAAAAAATAAGTATTACATTTTTAAATTAGATTTTATCAAATAATATAAATTATAAATAGTTTATAATCTAAAAAAAAAATAAGTAAAAGATATAAATAATTTTTAAAATATTATTAAATAATGAATTATTATAAAACATAATAATAATAAATATTAATATTTTTATATAAATTTTATAATAAATTTAATAATTAAAATATAATTAATAATATCCTATATAAGTTTTTATCCCTTAAATAGTTTTCCTTTCAAATTTATACTTACTAATTAATTAAAGTTAGTTTTAAATATATTAAAAATTAGTCATCAAATAAATAATATTTTTAAAATAAAATTTATAATATTTTTATTTTTAAATAAAATCAAAAAAAATTTTTACATTAATTAGTAACTTTTTGCATTAATTTAAAATCAAAGTTTTGACTATTTTTAAAAAGTATTTTCTTTATAAAGCATTTTTAAAGTTAGACCTTAATATACTGATATAATATATAATAATATTTGCTTATATCGTTATTTCTTTTTCTTCTTATTTTACTATTAGTAAAAAAAACCTTGTTATCAATATCATATATTATTTCATGATATAACTATATTGATATTATTTTTTAATACCATATATATATTAAAAAATCTGATTTATATATCGATATATCAATATATTAACTATTTAAGATTAAATTAATTATCTGATTTTTATTTTTTTATTATTTTCTTTCAATAATATCAGATAAAAAGAAAAATGATTTAACAACTATTTTAATCAAGAAAATGAGTTACTTTAATAAAAGCACAAAAAAATATCAACTTTATTTGAACTTTCAAAAATATTACAGCAAATCCAAAAACAACTTGCTATTCAATATAATATTAAACAAAATACTGTTTCAGATGTTTTAAAAAATAAAGACTCATAGTTACTCATAAATATAAACTTAGAAGAAGGCAAAAAACAAAGGGACAGGTCTGTATAATTTTCACAAATAGAAAAACCTATAACATTATGGATTACAAATGAACTTAAAGTAGAACTTACTATTAATATGTGAAAAAACAGAATTTTTTGTCAAGTATTTTGAAACTAATAACTTTTTAGCTTCTAATAGATAGATTTCTAATTTTAAAAAATGTAATAATATAAGGGAATATACTAAATCAAAAGAGGTAGCAAGTATTTTGCTAGAATCTTTAGATGAGAAAAGATAAAAATTAAGTAAAATTATTAAGAAGTATAATTTGAACAATGTTTTTAATTATAATGAAACAGGTAAATTTCTTTATTTTTTAAAAAATTTAAATTTATACATATTAAATTTTCATTTATTTTAGATTTATATTGGGATCTTAAACTACCAAAAATATTAGCAAAAAGATCACTTTATGGAAAAAAAATAAAAAAAAAGTTATTATTCTTTTTATATGTAATGCAATTAGATCAAAAAAATTAAAGCCATTTTTTTATTTATACTTATCAAAATTCACAATCATTAAAAAATAAGAAAAAAAGAATTATAGTTAACTATTATTGGAATTTAATTGTATAGATGTAGGTTTCTATATAAAATAAATTTCTTAAAAAATTGAATATATAAATGTAATCACAAAATCACAAGATTCTATTAATAATTAACAATACTCCTTAAAAATAAAGATAATAAATAATTTAATAAATATGATCATATACTTTTTACTGTCTAATACAACCTCCTATTTACAATCTTATAATACTGGAATTATTAATTTTTAAAGTTAGTAATTTACATTTTTATATTAATACATATTTTTATATTAATTTATAATGTAATATTTGATACAGTATCAAAAGTTACTTATTAAAAACAGGTTTGAAGTATATGAAATTTCATAAGAATTAAATAAAAAAGTGATTTTTTTATATATTAATAATGCTATTAATTTTATTAATAATATTTGGAATTCTGTAAGTGAAAAAATATATGCATATAAATTTTTATTATAATTGGATTAATAATTGTAAAGTTATAAATGTTTTTCATAATTGTATTAGCAGTCATTTGATTTGCAGATTATCATAATTTATTATATTTATTATATTAGTAATTTATTTTTTTTGAAAAATAATAAAATGTAAAAATATATTAATATTTTTTTACATTTTTTAAACAAAATTAATAATTGTTTAATTTCTTGTTAATTATATTACTTTTATATTTGAATATAAATATTGTTAAATTAGTAGTACTAAAAAAATTTCTTTTTAGATAAGAGTCAAGTCAAGTTAAATATATATTTAATTCAGATCAATTTTATATCTGACTTGACCTAACCTTATCAGATTAAGTTAATAATCTAATCTGATCTATTCAAAGCTTTACTACTACTAGATAAAAAAAATTTTTTTTCTAAATAAAACTAAAAAAAACATTAAAAATTTACTAGTTTCTTCATTATGTTATCTTTATCTTACTTAATTGCTAAATAATGTGGATCAAAATACAACAAAGTATATAAAGTATTATTAATCAAAAGTAATATTTTTTTTGCTTTAAAGTTATTATTCAATTTATAAAGTACTTCTTTAAAAATCATCAAATTCATTTATGTTTTTGAACTTTTACGATAATAAACTAAAAATTGCTTTATATTAATTTTTGAAAGTGACCTTAAATATTTTATATTATCAATTACACACAATTTGAATTTATTAGTCTCTATTGTATTTATATTAAAAAAACTTATGATTCATATTTTGTCTTTTATTTTACAATAAATTGGTTGGTTGAAAATATTTGATTTAAAGATATCTAATAATAAAGATCTATTTCATTAAGTTTATAAATTTTATCAAAAATATACTTATTGACTTAAAATTGATATAGTTTAATTTTTTCTTCTAAAAGAGATGCTATTGGTGTACTTTTTAATTCTTTATATATTCAATACTAATAGATATTATTATGTTTTTTGAAGCTATCTAATCAATCATTAGAAAATACTAACTCATTTTCTTATATGTTAAATGCATTCTTTAATATGTGTAAATTTTTTAAAACCTTTATTTTCTAATATAAAACTTCACTTTTCACTTTATAATAATATTTTTATTATTGTATTATAATTAATATTTAAATTTAGGTTTTTTTCATTAAAATAGCTAGCAATTTTATTATATTTTCTATTTTTATTATTTTTTATTTATTCACAAATTTGATGTTTAAAACTAATACTTATAGCTGAATAATATCATTTAAATCAGTTAGTAAACATTATAAAATTATTAAAATTAGTCAAATAATAATAATAAATTATCATTTAATGAGAATGTGAATTTTTTAGAAAGGTTTGCTAAATGAATCAATGAAATTATAATCATTTAATATTTTCTATAAAATCATATTGACATTTTCTTTTTATTGATATAATGTAAAAAAAAACTACTATCACAGAATGAAAATAAAATTTTATATTATATTATTTGATTTTCTTAAGTATTATATTTGGTAGGATTCCATAATTCAATTTGATATTTGAATATTTGATTTGAAAATCAAATCAAATACAAATTCAAATTTATATTTGATTTAATTCGATCAAATTCAA
>CAMKVN010001166.1:0-20316 GCA_946474995.1 Funneliformis geosporum | reverse complement strand
GATCGACGGGATCATCATTCGCTAATTGTAATTGGCGCAGTACTAATGCGTCATAACTAGACTATCACTAACAGTGTTTACGATAAGATAATTCTGGAAAAATGTATATTTTTGGTGGACGTGCTGGAAAATATTTTGGTTACCAACAACAACGACTTACAATGATTTGGTTATTTTAAATTCTGTAAATTTATCTTGGGAAATCGTTTCATTTAATATGCCGTATAAACCGAGAGATCTTTTTACCGCAACTTAATTGTCAAATGGGTTTTTGGAAAAGTGTTAAAATAAATTAAAACTTTTTATCGATTTAGAAACGATTAATCGGCTGCTAAAAATGATTTTTTGATTCCAATTTTGAAAATCAAAAATCGGCAAAATCGATATTAATTTAATTTTTTCAATTTTTTAAGTATAGAACAGTTATAAAATTTTAAAAAAAAAATATTTAAGCAAAACTTGTATTATAATCTTTATTTATTTTATTAAAATAAAAGCTAAGCTAAAGATGTTAAAAACAAATTAATCATGTTTCCAATTTGTGAGCTGTCACATGACATATTTTTTAAAAATAATTTAAGCTTAACTTTGCTCATTTAAGGATTCGATACACAAATATGAATCCTTCATTAAGATTCATACAGAATTTCTAATAATAAACGATTTAATTTTTACCATTGTTTCGACTTCGTCATTATTTAAAGCTTCAAGATTTTGTCATTAAGCTTGTTGCCCCATATTGTTTACTAATAGAAAAGATTTCGTAATCAGACTAAATGAAAATCAACAACATCTGCGTCAATAATCAGATCGAAGTGGATATAAAGGAAATAAAAAAGATCGGATTCTCTCTAAAATAATAAAATGAGAAATGTTTAAATAAAATAATAACTTTATTTTCATTTTCCAATAGATTTTAAGTATACTAATTATAATTGCGAAGCTAAAATTATGGCATAATAAACCCAATTATTAGATTTCATCTTTCGACAGCATTTTTAATATCCTATCTTTCGACCATTATAAGGATTTATTAAAAATTGATTTACATCTGATCAAAAATAATGAAGTTACACAAAAAATGGGTTACAAAAAAAGAGATCGCATAAATGTTTGCTTATCAAATGCCATAACAGCCCATACTCGATAAGAATAAGTTTCCCCCTTAAAAATTTAATTTAGTTGTCAAATAAATATGATTAGTAAAAGATATAAATTGCTTGACCTTTTCATTTTCGTGTTATGCCATTTTTTCTTTAGAGTCGACTCATTTACTCCTGTAGGACGTTATGCTCATTCTTCTGCACTTATTAGAAATAAACTAGTTTTTTTTGGCGGAATAAATGATAAAGGTTTCTGTTTAAATGAAGTATTTTATCTTGATTTATCTCGATCATTTAATATAGTTACTCCACCTTGGATTGACCTTACGTTAAATTCCAGAATTCCATTCAAAAGTTGTTGGGGAACTGTTTCACCAAATGATAAGGAGCAAATTATTTATTTATTTGGTGGAATTATGTTTAATGCTACTGACCAAGATTTTTTTGTGTCGGTTGTTCACTCATTTAATTTAAATTCCTTATCATGGAATATACCTAATGTCAAAGGAATTACACCTAAAAGACGCAGAAATATACAGAGTGTTATCGATAATTATGGAAAAATGTATATATTTGGTGGATATGCTGATAATGATTTAGGTTTAGAAACATCATTAGATTACAATGATATGGTCATTTTGAATACTGTTGAATTATCATGGGAAAACTATATAATTAATTCACCTAAACATAGAGATCTTTATACCGCAACGTTATTGACAAGTGGAGTTATTGTTTATATTGGAGGATTTGAATATGGATTAGAGTTTGCCGATATTAAGAAAATTATACTTTACGATACAAATTCATTAACTTGGTCAGAAAAAGTATGTATTTATGATAAAAGTAATGAATTATTAATTCTAAATTATTTATGTTATTATTTATTTATAGATAGCAAAAACTTCAAGCGTAGTCGAAAATCGTGTAGGACATTCGGCAGTATTAGGTATAAGTTTGTTTTATGATAGATTGTATTAAATTTAATTACTACTTATTTACCATTATTGTTATCTGTATTAAATAGCCCCAGATGGAAAAATTATTATTTATGGAGGGCGTAAGGACGCAATGATTTTTATTAGAGTTTCTCCAGATATATTTGTTATAAATATGGAAACAGAACAATTTGAATTGACTGTACCACCAGTTACATCAAATATAGGTAAAGTTCCACCATCACTTACGTGTCATACAGCTAACCAGGTTGATAATTACATGATTGTAGCTTTTGGTAAGTAATTTTATTACAATTCTTTATAAAAATAGTTTTAAAATTAAAAAAATTGATTCGAAATTTATTCCATTAGGAAATATTACACAACCGAATTCCGATCCATTACCATTACCTAATCCTGATATTTATATAATGGATACTAGAAATTTTACGTGGGTTAATTCATTTGAAATAACAAGTGCAAACGTAACGACAAATTCTAAGCCATCAATAACAACTCAATCATCGCCAACTGCTTCCATAATTGCTGCTAATTATGAGAGTAAATTTGTTACTATGAAAATTATAGTCGCATCAATAGGAGGAATATTGGGTTTAGTTATTATTATCGTTAGTGGATTTTTAATATTTAGATGGAATGTTAAAAGGAAAGCACTACCTCCTAGACACATTAATGAGGAGCATACTCTACCAGGAGATATTGTTGAGCACGATAGGAGTAGTTATATTCTTGCCTATTAAATTTTATATTTGACTTAAGATCACTTAATATTACTATTCAAATTACTCTTATTTTATTATGTTTTCCGTTGAATACGTGAATAGTATTTATTAATATCGTATCTCCTTGCATGTAAAATTATATATATTCTTTACGAAAAAAGAATCAGTTTATGCGAATAAAAAAATGCAATAGTATAATAAATATACGCTATATAAAAGTTCATTATCATTTACAAGAATTTTATAAAAATTTATGAAATTTCTAAAGCTTAGTCTAAATCTTAAGTAACAGTCGTTATATGGATTAAATAACCCATTTTTGTAAATCATGGATGATAAGATTGGTGTAGGCATCATCCAAATCAACCATATAAACGGACAAAAGATCCGAAGACTTTGGAATTTGTTAGTAAATCAAAAAAAAATTACCTATTCCTTTCAAAGTAATCCAACTTAAAAGAATTAAAGAGAAATAAATGTTTTATCGTCGCAATCAGTGATCGAACCAGAAAGTAAAAAAAAATAACTATGATCTTCGTGAATTCATGAAACTTTTAATTTTTTCTTGCTGATAAATATGATTTATTTGTTCTTGCTTTATATAAAAAAAGACTTTGAATGACTGATAATTTGAACTTTGTTAGTGGAGCAAGAGGCTATTGATATTATTTAAACGTAAATTTGTTTCTTTTTTAGGGGGAAGAAACTATTTAATAATATTATTGAAGATTGTAATTGTAATTAAAAAGAAATTTCCAAAGTTATAAAGTATCAATATTCAATTCTATAAAATCGTTTTTCATGGGTATGAATAGATTATTATATTTTTAGATCTCTTGGCAAGAAATATCGATTTTTAAAAAAAACATTTAAAAAAGAAAATACTAATTTCCAATAGAATTATATAGTTTGTTTTTTCTATGACTGCATCAAATGCTATTATAGCAATACTATACTTTCAATGGTTTTTCTTTCTTTTGGAGCGGGCGGACAACGGGACATCTTGTGTCACCGTGCATAGAATTATATATGGGTGGTATGCTATTAAAATTGAGGTACGAGACATAGTAAATCATATGATTTGTACCTCAATTTTAATAGGTATAGCTCCAAATAATAATCGCAATAAAGAACCTATTGAATTTATAATAAAATAAATTTATATATAATTATATTAAATTTATACAGCCATACTCCATTTTTTATTAGTTGATCACGTGAAATAAAATTTGTTATCATAAAAAATCATTTCTCACTTTTTCAAAAATGTGACCCGGCGGTTTACAAGAACCGAAAGATCGAGTTTGTCCGGCCTAATTGTAGCATCAGAATAAATTTTTTTTTAATCCAACCACATTTTTTAAAAACCCCCGCAGGACTCCAAAATTATAAAAATTTTATTCCAAACTTTCTTCACCAATTATCATTTACGGATTATTTTTTTTTTGGAAAACACAATTAGAAAAAAAATAAAAAATAAAAAATGGAAATTGTAACCCTCATAGTTCACTTTTGCTACGAGAACGAAAAATCAGGATAACAAAATTATTATTAGGATTTGAAACGAAGCGTTCTTAGATCGTTCGAATTTGAAACAAGGATTATCATCTTATTATTTATAAAAAGGATTTATTAATGGCAAATTTAATTGTTCTAACTTTATGATTATCTTTTAATTATAAAACAGAACAATTTTATTCATACGAAATTAAGAAAATATTTTCTTTTTTTTGAACAATCTCATTATATGTCGTCCCTTACAATATGAACGGTTACTTTCATGATTTATTTACTTTTCAATCGAATCAAATATATGTTACTATCGGATCAGAAATATCTATATGAATGATTGTTCTTTAATATTATAACTAATTAAGGTATTATGGCGTATTGAATAATCGTAATTAAGGCTAAATTGCATACAATACTAAGATGGTTCTAATGCATTAGTAATATTAATTTTATCGTTCGTAAATACGAACTTGATTTATTATAAATACAATTACTTCGTCTCTCCGATTTTTCCTCATCAAATAAAAAGTTCAAAAAATACCAATATAACAATAAAATAATAAAATTCACAAAAAAAATAAAAATGAATCCAACCACTGTTAACCATATCACAGCTAATCCAGTTGTCATTGTTTCCTCTGAATTTACAAAAAAACCCAATCCTACAAATCAATGCTCAATCATGTAAAACGAAATAAAAAAATAAAAAAATAAAAAAAAAACTTTTTTTTTCTACTTCGAAAGAGCGGCCTGGAAATCTTCCAATACTCAAGGATCTTCTCGTTATTAATTTTCTACTTCAAAGAAACGTTTTGATGAAGTTCTCAAAAGATTAATTTTATCTTAATATTTTTTTTATTACTATTAATATAGATCAATTATCAAAAGTTAATTTTATGGGCGGTTTTTGAATTCACGTTACTGATCATACGGTTTATTATGTTCGTCCGACCCAATATTCTTGTATATTTATTATTCTTTGTTTATAAATAAAAATCCGCTAACTTTATCTATTATAATTTTTAATATATGATACAATTATGCTGTTCATTGAAACACTAAAAACAAATATTATATTTAATGATTTTGTGACAAGTCTTGAGTTAAAATCTATGTACATATTTATATCCTTTAAACTTTGACTCCGTAATTTCAGTATTTCTACAATCGCGTTTATATAATGCTTCATGATGCTTGCTTGGCCATGTTCCTAATCTTCTTTTTTTCTTAAAATTATGCTAAAAAAGCTTTCAAATATTTAATGATTGTCCAAATGAGAAATTAAAATTGTCTTGTCGATAAAACAGACTTAATCTTTAAACCAAAAAAAATTTAATACATTTTCTGCATCTTATTAATGCATTATTGGCGAAATAATCTGTAGTGAACTACTTTCGGCGAAATAATAATTGGCGAAATCTGGGATGAATTTCAATATCATTATTATTGTCAGTGCGATATATCAAAATATATATATATATATATATAATATAATCTAAACGAAAACTTTTTATTGTTAGTAAATTCAGAACATTATTTATTTTGATATTTAAATATGTTTGTCAACGAAAAGAAAATTAAAGTTTTTCATAGTTCCTATCAAAACGAGATCTTTTGTAGTTTTCTTTTTGAAATCTCACATGAAATCTAAATCTAAACTTTAAAATTAATTTTGAATTTCCAAGAATTGTTCCAACTCCATTAAAGAACAGGAAAGGTTAAACTCGGACAAATTAATGTTATGGCATTTATTCCTTTAGTGGAAACTTGAATTCTCGGTTAATCAATACATTATTACTAGTAATGATAGCAACATTCGTATTTGTAATAATTGCATTCACCTCTACTTGGGTTCAGCAAAAGCTACATCAAAAGCTGGGAAACAGTTGTAAAGGCTTGAATATCAGCTAATTAGCGACTGTTCCTTCAAGTGCGATCTGCTCAATACAAAGGTTATTACCGACAACACGATAACCTTGTTGATCAGTTAGGGAACGAGCTAATGCAATTTGATTAATGTTGCTGAAAATGTCGATCGCTGTAAGATATGGTACATATTACGAAGTGCGTGTCATAGGGTTTTCTTTATGAGATTAATTTGTATTTGAAATTCGAATTCTAATTAAAGTACTTTCTAAAAAAAGTTGGATGAATTCCGCTATACATTGGGATATATAAACATTAACTAATTTGGGAGTCGCATTTTGTGGTGAAAAATATTGGAATCAATTTTTTGCAATATCACATAGACAAACCGGCACCATATGTTTAAAATGAATTCGTAATAATATTTAATAAAGATTTAGATTTAGATACAAAAAAATACTTTTAAACATTACTATAAATTCTATTAAATAATAGATAAAATGATATTTCGTAACATTTAAATATTTAGCACAGTTCGATAACAAAACAAACTTAGTACAATGAGTTGTAAAACATAAACAACAACAACAATACTAATTAACAATAAAAAAAAGTTATTCTTTAATTATTTCTAAAGCGCAATTAATATAATAATGATCAACACGAGTGCTGAAAAATCGCGAATTTATCTGTAATTAATTAATTATAAACGATTGACAATAGTGTTCTAACGACACCCCCTTAGTACTCAACAAATGTAACATTCCATTGATACTTTTATTCATGCTCTAAATAATTATTTCGATCCTCAACGGTCTCAAATATACTCTAAAACTACAATTCAATAAACTATTTCTTCGTTTATATGATATGACTATTATGTCTGTCCTAAGACCTGGCCATCGCGTATTATATATAAAAAAATCTCATGATATGTCCCTTAGATAGTATTTTAACTACTTTGAAAGTTTAGTTAGAAAGGGTTTGAATTTCAATTTATTTTATTAAAATTAACAAATTAATTTATTTTATTTAGAAAATTAGTCTTCAAACAGGTTCAGGTTGGAAAAGCAAAAAAAAAAAAAAAAAAAAAAAATGCATGATTTAAACTTAATAATGATTACATTGATTCTATTATAATGTGTAACTAAAAAATTTAGAAACTTTTTAAACCTTTATCGCATGTTTAAATTGATTGATATCAGGTATGTAAAAATCTGTGTCACATAATTTATCTACGTTTATACGCTTAAAACTAACAAAAATAGTAGTTGTTGATAATTTCAGAAAAGCGGAATTTTCTCTTACCGATAAATTTGGATGAAAAGCTTAATAATTATTAATAGTATATTCAATATTTTAACAATCACCTGACTCGGTTATTTTTCTTTGACAATCGTTGGTTTTACAATATTTGTCTATAAAACATAACGTCCTATAATAATTGTTTTTTTAAAAAAAAAACGAAATCCTGTTTCTTCTAATAAAATCAAAAATTAAACAAAGCTTTTGCCGTATTTTAATTTTCTTTGGCTTCATTTTCTTTTCTTATGCTGCGGAACATATAATTAGAATAAATATTGGTCAATAATAAAGAAGTTGACTCTCTCTAACCATAAATTTACATTTAACATACTAGTGCTATTTTGAGATTTATTCATCATCATATTTGGAATATTTTCAAAGGTAGAGATGACAAAAAAAAAAAGATTTTGTTTTTTCGTGATTAATTACTATTTATATTAGTGATAATATTTTCATGTGTGAGCCATTAATAATTCTTTTTAAAATTGATTTCAGAGATTTCAGTACGTTAATTAATAATAATAATTTTGCCGAAATTAAATAAGCTATTCTTTATTCAAAAAATATTTGATAAATTAATCGAAAATAAATTTTCGAGCGATTCATTATACAAAATCTATCTCGTTTATTTCGTTATTTATAACTTACGTCATGATAATTTGCATTGATTCATAAAATATCTCTTCGTATTAGTAAAGGAGAACAAATAAAATAACTTTCTTATAATATTCAGAAATAATGCTCATAATCTAATAAAAATAAGTCCTATAATGAAATGAGTAAAATTTGTTAATATTATATAGTTGTTTAATTACATTTAATATATCAAGCATATTTGGTCACAATAATTTGAATATGGTTTTCAGCTGCACACAATCTTTATTTACGTGGTAGGAATATAATTGTTTCTATCATGTTCATATATATCACCGGGTAAGTATGTTCCTATTTAATGTATCCGGGTAAAGTATATTCCCCCTTAATGATGGTTTTTTTTAATTAAATTATACATCCACAAGCAATAATAATAATTAAAATCACAATAACTCCTATTAATATGACTATAATTTTAATCGTACCTAATTCACTATTAGAATTAACAACAATTAAGGAAGCAGTTGGTGTTGATGTTACAGATTTAGTTATAAATTCAAATGAATTAACCCATGTATAATTTCTAATATCCATAATATAAATTTCGGAATTCGCTAAAGGTAACGGAGCTGAATTTGGCTGTGTAATATTTCCTATTATATAATTGAATAAGATTATTTAATTTTTTAAATATTTTATAAGGAGTGCAAAATAGTTAATTACCAAAAGCTACAAGCATATAATTTTAAACCAGGCTAGCTGTATGATATGATAGTGATGGTGGATCTTTACCAATATTTGATGTTACTGGTACAATAAATTCAAATTGGTCGGTTTCCATATTTAAAACAAATAAATCAGGAACTACTTGAGCAGTTTGAGTTATTCCAACAAGATGTTTAGAACCTCCATAAATAATTATTTTATTATTTGAGGCTATTTAGATAAAAAAAAAAAAAAAAAAAAAAGGCAAATAAATATTTGATGGTTTTAAAAATGACCATGAACTACAAAATTATACCTAATACTGCCGTATGTCCACTTCGGTTTTCGATTAAGCTTGAAGTTGTCGCTATCTATAAACCACAATTAATTAGCTTAAAATTTTTACATTTTTAATAACATAAATACTTACTCTTTCTGACCAAGTTAAGGAATTTGTATCGTAAAGAATTATTTGCTTAATGTCAGCAATCTCAACTTCAAACCCTCCAATATATATAATAATTCCATTTGTCAATAAAGTTGCGGAATAAAGATGTCTTGATTTTATTGCATTGATTATCCAAGATAATTTAACCGGATTTAAAATGACCATCTCATCGATAGTCATTGATTTTGGTAAATCAAAATATGGTCCAGTAAGTCCACCGAAAATATACATATTTCCAACATTATCGAAGACACTCCGTATGTTTCTGCGTCTATTAGGTGGAATTCCCTCGATATTAGGAATATTCCATGATAAGGAATTTAAATTTAATGCATGTACACTTGGTGCGATTACAACTTGATTTGTAGCATTTAATGATAATCCACCAAACAAATAAATAAGTTGTTCTTATCATTTAGCGAAACAGTTCCCCAGCAATTTTTGAACGGTATTTTGGCATTTGGCGTAAGGTCAATCCATGACGGAGTAGCCAAATTAAATGAACGAGATTAATCAAGATAAAATACTTCATTTGAGCATTGATTGCCAGTATTTCCACCAAAAAAATAAAGCTTATTTTTAACAAGGACAGATGAATGAGAATAACGCCCTACAGGTGTAAATGGCTCAACCCTAAACAACAAATTGCCTAACATGAAAATTAAAGACTCAAGCAATTTATATCTTTTGCAAATCATAATTTTAATTAAAGCAAAAGCTCATTTTTTTTTAAAAAAAAAAGAATTCTTGACAATTATATTTACATTTCTACACCGTTACACAAATACAACATTACACTGCTTTAAATTTTAGATACAATTGGGCTATATGTTTATTTTAAGCTTTAATTGGCAAAAATAAGAATAAACCCTTACCTAAAATAGTGTATAATATAACATTACGATATTAAATTTCAAGTCAAGAATAAAAAATAATCTCATATAACCTCGAAGGAATATTACAATAAAATTTTATGACATTAAATAAACGCAAATAAAAATTGAGCTTGAAACAATTAAAATTCATGACATCGGTCGTTTGCTATTAAAATCGAGTTACGAGACATAGTAAATCATATGATTACTGCCCATATACTTTATTTTTATTTATTATTAAAAAAGGCTTCCTGTATTGATTACATCAAAATATCGTTTATTTAAACTTTCCCAAATACCGTGTATGTAGACATTAATCGTAAGATTGCATCTATTGATCTATTTTTTTTTATTATTTTCTTCTATCAAATGCTTAAATATTATTTATTACACACCAATTTTTTTGGACGATCGTATAATTTGGGAAAAGGGAAGTTTAAAATACATTGTACTAATGACATTCAATAACTTTTTTTTAAAAAAAAAGAAAAAAACCATATGTTTATATACCCTGAAGTTGGGAATGAGATTTTTTTCAAAATCAAAATCGAAAATCGAAACAATTAATCACCTGCTAAAACAATTGCTGTCACATAAAATTCTAGTTTTCCATATTCACCCATAAAAATTTTTTTTTTTTTTTTAGGTGTGTAAAACTGGTCATTGTCAATAATTGTAGTTCTTCGGAAGCATAGTATGTAAAATTTTTTATTGATTCATTTATTTAATATTTCAAATTTTTTATACTATTCGGTTCAGTATTTTTGTCTGCTCTGCAAGTTTACTTTTAACGCCAACAATTTAATTTACCAACTTTTAGTAATAATATTAAATTTTCCATACGTCGATAAAATACTAAACTATACAAAATCTGTATGTTTTAATTTTTCAATACAATTTCAGCATAATTTTTATATATTTCAAATTTCAAATTTTTTTTTCTGTACGATTTCTCTGCTAAAATTTCTGTACAATTATTTTGTATGGAAAATTGAAATAAATACGCAAAAACTGTATACACCTGTACGAAAATCAGTACTAAACCTGTACAAATTTTTTCATAGAGCTTAGCTAATTAATATATATCGATATGTTTTTTATACTGTTAATATTGCAAAGCCAATGTTCTTAACAAAAAATGACCTTATATTCTAACCTACAACAATAATTTCATTAATTGAATTAACATAGTATCATATAAGAAATTTTTAAAAAAGTATATTTAAATATCACAATTACAAGAAGCGATTGCTAATCTAAGTTAAAGTAGTACTCGGCTTCTTTAACAAATCTAGTAATTTTTGGGATTGGCGAAAACGAAAAACATAAGCAATCCATTTGGATTAATTTAAATAAAATGATAAAAAAAAAAGTAAACGATTTTCGGTTTTTGGTTAATCTATTGTTTCAGTATTTATTTTACGCAAAAAAAAATGATCGCATAAACTTTTACGCAGTGTTACATTTTTTAAATTAATTTTTATTTTTTTTTTTTTATTAATTTACAAAAATTTTTTAATTAAATTAAATTAATTAATTTAATTGAAATCATGGATTGTAAAAAATATAACATCTTCATTTTCATGTTAAGTTATTTAATCTTTAGAGTTGTATCATTTACTCCTGAAGGACGTTTAGCTCATTCTTCTGTACTTGTTGGAAATAAGCTGTATTTTTTGGGGGGACGTGTCTCTAAATCTTGCACAAATCAAGTTTTTTACCTTGATTTATCTCAATCATTTGATCTAACTACTCCACCATGGATTTCCCTTACGCAAAATGCTGGAATACCATTCAAAAGTTGCTGGGGGACCGCTTTATTGAATGATAAAGAGCAAACTATTTATTTATTTGGTGGATTAATGCGTAATGATTTAAATCAAGACGCTTTTGTTTCAAACGTTTATTCATTTAATTTAAATTCCTTATTGTGGAATGTACCTACAGTTGAAGGGACTCCACCTAAAAGACGAAGAAATATGAAAGGTGTCATTGATAATACCGGAAAAATATATATTTTTGGTGGAGGTACAAATAATGCTATAGGTTCTGAAGCGGAAATATATTTCAATGACATGGTCATCCTAAATACTGTCGAATTATCATGGGTAATAAATACAGATAATCAACCTAATTCATCACATACTTATACTGCAACACTTTTATCGAATGGAGTTATTGTATATATCGGTGGTGCAGAAGTGATCGAAGACTCTCCAAAATTTATTGATATTAAGAAGATTAATCTTTTTGATACAAAATCATCAACTTGGTCAGTAAAAGTATGTATCTATATTATCATATTTAATAAAATTATGATTAGAATTTATGATGATAAAGTAATAATTTATAGATAGCGACAGCTTCAAATATAATTCAAAACCGTTTGGGGCATACGGCGATCTTAGGTATAAAATTATTATTTAAGATTAAATAATATTTTAATCTATTTATTAATTTACCTTTTTTTATTAAATTAGCTTCAGATGATGAAATCATTATTTATGGTGGTTCTAATGGCGGGGAAAATATACAAGTTATTCCAAATTTGTTTGTTTTAAATATGAAAACCGAACAATTTGAGTTGATGGTGCCACCAGTTTATGGACAGTTTCCACCATCATTGACCTATCACACAGCTGACCTAGTTGGAAATTATATGGTTGTAGCTTTTGGTAAGTAAATTTTTTATATATCTTTAATGGAATAATTCGATAATATTTAATTTACTTTAATTCATTTTAATAGGAAATATTACACAACCAAATTCCGCTCCATTATCATTACCTAATACTAATATTTATATTATGGATACTAGAAATTATAATTGGGTTAATTCATTTGAAGTAACTAGTGCAATTTCGACAAATTCTGACCCATCAACAACAAAATCATCGCCAACTACATCAATAATTGTTATTACAAATAATTCATATAGTGAATTGGTTACAATGAAAATTATAATCGCATCAATTGGAGGAATTGTAGGCGTCATTATAATTATGGCATGTGGATTTTTATTTTATAGATGGAATAAAAATAAAAAAAGGAATGAACAATATCCTAGATACATTAATGAAGAACATACTTTGCCTGGAAATATTGTTGAACATAATAGTAATAGTTAGATAACCTAATAATTATTTGCTTAAGTTATTAATCTAATTTTAATAATTAATTTGCATGAAAATATTTTTTTAATTAAAATTTTCCTTACTAATATTTCCTACAAAACATAGCTTAAAATTATTTATAATAATTTCCTATGTATATTAGGATAATCAGAAATGCTTATTATTTTAATGTAGGCATCTGAACGTTTTCTAATCTTTAAACTATTTTAAAACATTCTTTTAAAAGAATAAATAAAGTTCAATGCCAATTAGATTAATATTTATAATTCATTTTATTTATTCAGTTTGCTGAACCATAAACATAAATTTCTAATATAATAAAAAATAATTTATATTCTTACATTTTAAATTTATTTATAATTTATTAATAAATAAAAAGTGAAAATAGTGATAAATTGTTCTAATAAGCAATAACAAAATTTTAGAATAATCAAAATTTGAGATCAGTTCACTATATTAAAATAAAACTTTCAGATTTATTCAAAAAACTTTCTTTTTATCTTTTTTTTTTTTAAAAAATAAAATTCCTCATTTTAGAACTAATTTAAGTAAATCAAAAGCAACTTTTAATAGAAATTTACTATGTTACTTTATTTTTTCTTTATTTTTTAAAAATATATAAAAAAATGGTACAAATTTTGAGTGATTTTTAACTTTTATCTTTATTTTTTCTTTATTTTCTTCAAATATACTTAGGTAAGATATCAAAGAAAGTCAGTTCTATTGCAAATCAATTTAAATCAGATATAATTTATACAATTTGAAATAATTTTTCAGAAAATGTAATTCATTAAGTAAAAAAAATTACTCATCATTTACATTTAAAAATGCAAATTAACTGCTTACAAAAATAATCAAAAATAATCTCAGTTTTAAAAGACTTTAGATAGATAGCATTTCCAAAATATGAAGATTACAGGTTTTTATATTATTTTAGAACTTATTTTAAAATTACTAATAAAGTATTACAAATTTTTATTAAAAATAAAGAAATCTGTATATTTTTTAAATATAAGAGAATATAAAACATTTAAAATTACTAATAAAGTATTACAAATTTTTATTAAAAATAAAGAAATCTGTATATTTTTTAAATATAAGAGAATATAAAACATTTAAATGACTAATGATTTACTACATTTTAATATTTTTTATTCATTGCTTATTTTTTTTAGTATATACTTAGATAAGCCAATCAAAAATGACCTTTTTGATAGATTTTTTAATCTTTTACTTTATTTTTTTATTTATTTTTTTTAGGAATAAATTAAATTAAGTCAATCAGAAGTAAGAATTAGAATTAATTCTAAAATGTCAAATCAATTAAAGAATTGATTAATCATAATTTATTGAATTTAAGGAATTGATTATAACATTTGATTTCATTTTGATTAATTAATTCTAATTGGATTTATTTTATAAAGAAATAATTTATGATCATAATTTTAATCAGAATTAGAGATTTTCTTTAATTATTTATATTGTTTAATCAATCCTAATTTACTTTATGACTTAATAACTTAATTATATTTTTTTATTTGAGTTAATTTTTCAAATCTTTAAGTTAATTAAATTATAGAGTCATATTATTTTTATTCACTAGTCAAATAATAATAAATAGAGGACCAATCAAGTCAATTTAAATTACCAGATTTGATCTGATTGATTTTCTATTTTTTTTTAAAATCAGGTAATTCTGATTGATGATGAATAATAGTACAGATAGGAAATATTAGTGTTTCAAGTGAATTTAAGGATAAATATAGCAAAAAAAACCTAACAATTAGATTAAGGTGTTATAAAGATATCAATAGAGTTATTCTTATTAATATTAATCAGGAATGTTAATAGTTATAGTCATGACTAATTATAATTGTTCATAATTGTAACTAATATCAATTGGTCAAAGGTTTCTGATCAACTGGTTACCGTATTCTTTTAATTTTAAGCACCATTTTTTTAAAGGAAAATTTTGACTAAAATTCAAGGTGGTACTTAAATTTAGAAAATTTTTTTTTGTATTTCGGGAATATTTTTTTTAATGATAATTTTTATACATCCTTAATTTGCCTTTTATAGATTAAACTTCTTACCCACATTTTTCACATGCAATGTCGAAAGTTTAACGTTTGTAGTATTCTGCTAATGAAAAACTTGAAATCTTACAATATGCAAAGGATCATGGTTAAAGAGCAGCCGCCCAGAATTTCATTATTGATCATTCTATGATTTCTCATTA
The DNA here is from genome assembly GCA_946474995.1 of Funneliformis geosporum. Taxonomy (NCBI): domain Eukaryota; kingdom Fungi; phylum Glomeromycota; class Glomeromycetes; order Glomerales; family Glomeraceae; genus Funneliformis; species Funneliformis geosporum. Next base: position 4,854 of record CAMKVN010001166.1, on the reverse strand, counting down.
GGAAAAACAGGAAGAAAAACTGAGGTTTGCAAAAGGAAAATATCGATGTGTTGGTGCAGAAAGAAAAGAACAATATTCCGAAGCTGAAGTTAGTTTAAAAATATGGCTTATAGAATTTCAAAAAGATGGCATTGCGATAACTCCTAAAATGGTTAAAACTCATATGAAAGAAATTTTAATAAACCAGTTTGCCCATATTTATCCAAACTGTGAAAATTTTCTTGCTTCATAACATTAGTTTTAAGGTTTTTTAAAAGGAGTAGATATTCTTTACAGCGTAAAACAAAAATTAGACAAAAACTTCCTATTCATCTTGATGATAAACTTTTGGAATTTCAATGATTTATTATTAAAAAATGAAAATGGTTTGAGTATGAACTTTATCAAATTAGAAATTTAGATGAGATGCCAATTTATTTTGATATGGTTGGGAATTTACTCTTGAAAAGCATGGTGCAAAAACTGTGCAAGTAAGAACAACTGGAAATAAAAAAAACCACTTCACTTGTGTTCTTATTGTTCTTGCAAATGGTACAAATTACAACCAATCATCATTTTTAAAGGTAAACAAATTCCAAAAAATTTACCTTCTGAAATTATTGCATTGATGCATCCAAAGGAATGGATGGATGAGTCAGGAATGAAAACATAGTTTAATAAAGTTTGGAAAAAAAGGCCGGGTAGAACTAGCATTAATAAAAGAAAATCTTTTCTCGTTATGAATAATTTTGAAGGTCATAAGACCAATACTATTAAAAATTTTGCGTTCAATAAAAATACTGATTTGACAATTATTTCTGGTAGTCTTAATTCTATTGTTCAACCACTTGATATTTGCCTTAATAAGCCATTTAAGGATAAACTTCGTGAAAGTGGAATATTTGGATGAGTTCAGGTCAATTTTCTTATACTAAAGGTAGAAATTTAAAAAAACCTGAATTTGGTATTATTTGTAAATGGATTCTTGAAGTTTGGGCAGAAATTCTAAAAGAAATGATTGTAAAATCATTTAAAAAGTCTGGTATTAGTAATGCAATGGATGGTTCAGAAGATGATTTATTTGGACAAAATAAAATAGAAGAGGATATAAATGAAGATAAAAGAAAAATTATAGATAGAAATAGTAATTTAACTGATAAATTGGAAGATTAAGATAAAGAATAAGGATTGTTTTTAGAGTAAAATATAAGAATTATAATAAAAAAATTTTCAAACTTAAGGTGGTGCTTATTTTTGTTTTTTAAATTTTTTTTTAATAAAACCAAATGAATCATTTAAAGGAATTCATTTAATAAAAACTGAAAAAATCATTTAAATAAATAATTATACAAATTTTTTTTAATAAAAACTATAATGAATTGTTTAAATAAATCATTATATAGATTTGTTAATTAATCATTAAATGGAATTCATTTAATGAAAATCAAAATGAATCATTTAATGAAATTCGTTTAATGAAATTAAATAAATTGTTTAAACAATTTGTTAAATGGAATTTATTTAATAAAAATCATAATAAATCATTTAAATAAATCATTATACAGATTTTATAATGAATCATTAAATGGAAGTTATTTAACAAATCTGTAATAAATTGTTAAATGGAATTTATTAATAAATTGTTTAATAGAATTTGTTTAATAAGATCTGTAATAAATCATTAAACAAAATTCATTAACAAATCATTTAATAGAATTCATTCAGCAAAATATATAATGAATTATCATAGCAAACCATTAATGAATTTTATTACAAATTGTTAACAAATTTTGTTAATAAGACTTGTTAGCGAATTGTTAATAATAGGTAAATTCTAATTGAATAATAATAATTAATTAAGTATTAAACTGATTGATAACTAATTATTAATTGAATCTGATTTGTTACTATTGAATATATAGTTTAAATTTATTAAAATAAGTATAAAATCAGGTTGAAATCTATTTATGTAATTCTATCTAATAATTATAAATCAGGTATTAATTGATTCATATCCAATTATAGTATATACTAATTTTTATCTATTGATTACTAATAAAAAATAGTAAACAATTGGAAAGAACCTGATTGATCGGCATTCAACTTGCGATTTATATAGATTTAAAATAAAATAAGTTATAATTAAGCAAAATTAAGTTTAAAAGATAAATATTATTGATTTATTATAGATTACAACTAATTTCATAATTCATAAACTATTAATACTTTTTCAGTTACATTCAGTCATAATATTTAATAGTAATTTTATTATAAAACATTTTCAGTCATATTCAGTAGCAATTTATTAGTGACTCGCGAATATGAAATTAGCTGTAATAGTAAATTCTATCATTTATTAATAAAAAGTTGCAAATATTTTTAAAATATATTAATAAGAAATAAATATTTAATATAGTAATAAAATAAAGAATATATAAAAAAATAACTATTTATAAATTTACTAAGCAAATAAATATAGTAGAAAAGTAAATAAGAAAGAAAAAAACTATATATAGTTAAAAAAGTTAATTAAAAAAGATAAGATTTTAGCAATTGTTATGATTACAAATTTTAAATTATAATTAGCATTAAGAATGCTTTTTAAACCTCTTCAAAAATTTTATTGGTTTTATGATAGTTTCATTATTTTAGTATTTTACCATAAATAATTATAAGATTTTAATATAATTTTGAATATAAAAGCTTTCTGAAACTCCTTCAAAATAATTTTTTCATAATCTTACTATGTTTTAATATAATTTTGACCAATTTTGGGTTTCAGGATTTTATTATACTCTAAACTATATTTAATATAATTTCATTTTTAACTAACTATTTGTGAATTTTTATATTAAAATAAATTTTGCATGGAATTGCAATTTCTACGTTACAACTTTTTAATTATAGTGCCATCTTTTAATCAGCACTCTATATAATCAGATATGTTTATTAATTATAATAAAAATATAAAAAGGAAATAATAGATAATAATATTTTCATATTTAAGGAATTATTAGACTTTCAAGAATTAATGATTTATTTAATATTGTGAATATGAATTGTATTAATTGTTGTAATTGTTAAACTTTATTAAAGAAAAATTCTGCTATTTATATACATAAATTTTAACATGACATTTTTGTCCAGGAAACTAATTTGGCCAGTAAACTAATTTGGCCAAAGAATAATTATGATCAATAAATAATATTGTTCCAAATAATCTTTATTGCACTAGCTTAATAATCATTAGCTGAATTTCTTATACATATAATAAAATAATAATAAAATAATAATGATGAATGCTAGTAAATACAAAATAATAATAATAATAAAAATAAATAAAAAAAATAATACTAATAAAATAATAATAATAGAAATAATAAAATAAAAAAAAATAATAAATATTAATAAATACTAATCACAATAACAAGATTATCTATTTTGAATATCCTGTATTGCCTATTCCTTCTTCTTTATAATAATATATACATTATTAATATAACAGTAATATATAATTCAGAAAGTCGTGAAATTAATGTTCATCAAATGATATTAGCTACTTGATATATGGGAGCTTTGCAATAGAAAGGGAGGAAACTCTAAAAAAATTTTTTTTTAAGTTAATGTTAAATCTAAACTTATTTTACAAAAAAAATTATAATTAGCTTAGAAAGTAAAATTTTAATTTTTTTAGAGTTTCCTCCCTTTCTATTGCAAAGCTCCCATATATTATAAATTAACACTAAATATTGGATCATGTGATATAATACTGATATTACAATATTTATTAAATGATCATTACCTATATACTAAAATGTATAAAATTTTATATTAATAAATATCAAAATATTAATTATATAAAAACTAGAATGTGAAATCAATGACAATTATACCACATTTAATTTTTATATTTTATTATAGAAACTTTTATAATTAAGTTTTTTACTAATTATCAATTACAATATATAGACAGCCTACAGTAAAATTCTAATAATATATTATATTAATGAATTAAAACAAAAAATATACTAAAAACAAAAAAAAAAATTGAATTTTTATTCATAATCTTCTTATTCTTCCTCTTTTTTATTATCATCATAATCGACTTACTTTTGATTATTACCTTTATCTTTCTGATCATTATCAACTTTCTATTTTTCTAATTTAAATATTAAATGTAATTTGGTAAAAATATTAACTTAAATTAATCAATAATGATAAATGATAATTATTTAAATACCTTTTTATTATTTAATTTACTTATTTATTTATTTATTATTTCCTTATTAAACATTATCGATGCTATATCTACATCATAGATAAGATTAATAACTATGATAACAAATAAAAAGTTATTAGCAGTAAATTTTTCTTCTTTGAATACCTGATTTGCAATTCAATTAATATAAGTATCATCATTCTTATTGCTATTCTTAACTTTACCCTACAAGTTTTTCTTGACACATAAAATATTTGCTGAATTTTTCCAATTAATAATTTTATCTAAAGAAGCCTTTGTTAGGGCATTTCTCAAGAAAAAATTTACTGAATGTATTAGAAATTGCACTTTTATATTTCTAACATAATTAATATATTTTATACAAATTTCACTATATAGCTGAAATGTGTAAGCTTCAGTATTATAATTTTATCAATAATATATCATATATTTATTATAAATGAGTTGATTTATTAGAGTTTGGATTGTCTTGTTCTAGATTTTTTTCCATCTGCCAGCTGTAGTATTTTTGATTTTTGAAACTTCTTTAAAATGTATCTTTATATAGGCCAAAAAGGAGGTTCTGGTGCAAACTCCAAATCTGCCTACGAACCCAGTTTGCTATATGATTTCCAATATCAAATTCAATCCTCTAG
>CAMKVN010001165.1:0-20324 GCA_946474995.1 Funneliformis geosporum | reverse complement strand
ATATAATTTTTGGAACATTTATGTTCCCGAAAATATGTCTGCTTCATTTTTTAAAAAAAAACCACGGTAAAAAAAAAAAAAACTTTTTTTTTCATATTTTTTTAAAATATTAGAAATGTGGGAAATTCTCTAAACGGCGTCTTTAAAATGTAACACTATTGAATCATATATCGCCATTTTCGCATTAATCTAACTTTAAATTTATTTAGCGCATTTGTAAACGTAAAATAGTATGATTGGCTAATTTGATAGACCGTAATTGGAAATAAAAATTAGTGTAACATCATTTAATGCTAACCCCCCCTCCTCCCCCTGTTAAATGACGTTATTTCTGGTCCTCCCCTAAGAGGATTATTATACTTAACCCAAAATAGGAATTTTACGAAGGCTTTAAGGAAACTAAAGCCTTTTATTTTGTAAGTGGATTGCAAAGAATTTTATTTTCTTGCTGAATTTTTTCTGCAATAGATAGATTACATTCAAAAATTTCCCCACGTTCATCACTATTCTGCTGAAAATATTTTATGATGAATTCACCACTAACGTATACATAGCTGAACTATTGCTGATTCTTATCATGTATAAGTTTGCAGAATAAGCATCCTAGTAGAGCTTTTCAGTTAAAATATACAAAGTTTTCTGAGTCTTTTTCTTCAATAGTCCAATCCCTAAGATAGTTAGAATACTTTTGCAGAACTAGATCTGCATATTTTTGTAATATATCCAAACTCATGAATATTCTTAGTGGATTATTATTTTTTTCTATGCTAAGCATTTAAGGTCTTACTTCAAGTTCTAAACTAGAAGGTGGTTGAACCCTAGCATAATCAAGAATGCGCTTCACACAACCTTTTTTTGCTGAACCAATTAGGCGAAGGTTAAAATTTTAATCAGGTAATTTTTGATCAATAAATTTTCTGAATTTTCACCAGATATAGTATATACTAATTTAGTAAATGCTTTGAGTTCGTAATGATCAATAAGAAGAGCTAATGCATATAAAATATGGTAGCTACACTGCTTAGAATCTGAAGATGTAGCAATAACTAATCCATTGAGAATGTTTTCTCAACTACAGTTGCAAATTTAATACAAAGCTCTTATAAAAGATAGGCAGATTCAAATGAATACTTCTTGCATCTTAATACCAGTTATTTCTATATCTTCGCCTGAAGTATCTATATCAATCACAACTCTTAAAGTTTTTGACTATTAATGCATTTATGAATCCCAGGTAAACCATATACTTCAAAAATGTCGTCTGCAATGGAAAACTTTGGAGCTCGATCATTTTAATCAATTTTGATTACCAATTTATTTTTCACTTTATTCTGATCATAAGCATTATATAAACTAGACCCTTTTTCATTCAGAAAAAGAAATAAATAGATTGGGAGATATTCTAATGAGTCTTTTTCATTTAACATATCTCTAGGTGGTAATGAGAGAATTTCCCAAATGGTATTTAGCAAATCCTTAAAAAAAAATTTATCATTAAACTTTTCCTGCCTTAAAGTATATGTCGCATTAGCCTTTTGCTTATTTACATTTAGTAGCTGAACTGATGGAGACTCAGTAATGCTAGTTGAGACATAGTGAGTTTCTTCATTATCTGACTCATAATTAGACTCGCAATTATTATAATTATCTGACCCTAAGTTGGATCCATTATCAATACAACTGCTAGAGTCACTTAAATATTTATCAGACTCAACGCCATCGTAGTAGATGAGCATTAAGCCAGATCCAGTACAATTAGTTTGATCGAAAATAATTGGAATATGTATGATATCAGTTCAAAAAGAATTATATAACTTTATAAAGATCAGAAATGTTTAATTATTTTTTGATGGTTATAAAAAGAGACATATAACAAGATAGTAAAAAAAAATAGGAATAAGCATGTTCTCAATAGGCAAATATAAGGGTAGGTAAGTGCATAATCTATTATATAAATATTGTTACTTACTTATTCTGTTACTAGTATGTACCCAGTATGATATAACATCTAGGGTATTCTTCTGCATAATCTATTATATAAATATTAGCAAAAGAATATCCTATCACTAATATGTAGTCAGATATATATATTTTGGATAGTCTTCTTCAGAAATATTAATAAAATAATGGAAAAAGACTACCCTAATACTAGTATATGCTCAGGTATAGGTATTTTTATTAGTGCATTTATTTTTTCATCCTTTGAAAAAAAAGACGTATAGTGGGTATCATCTATAATCGACAAAATTATCAAGTGACTTTAAAATTTTATAAATGCAAAATAAAATAATAAAATACAATTTTAACCTGATAAATCAATAAAGAAACATAAGCTGAACATTTTTATTGGCTTATTTTATAAAATATAAATAATAAAATTTGAATTTATTTCAGTTCAAAGTTCAGGAATTTTTCGTATAGCATATATAGTAAAAATGAAAATTTCAGACTAAGGATCATGTGAAATTTGAGACAATTTTCACATGAAAATCAATGCATTTAACCTTTTTTCTCACGCTTTGACCGCTCAATAATAATGACTCATTTATCAAAAAGAAAAATTAAGATTAAAGGGCAAGAATGAGATAACAACAGAAGGTTTGAAAAAAAGCTATATATCGTTGATGATTGGGAAGATGAGAATGACAGCGGGTGGGATGATGAAGTAGATTTGTTAAGTAAAAAAGAAGATAAATGTAAGTTAGTTTAGTCAGATTAATGCAGAATTTGAACAAAAGAAACGTAGACCTTACCTTGCCAGAAAAACTAAAAAATCAATATATTTCGATAAATATGGACTCAGTGGCAGTTTCACAAAGGCTGCAAAAGGAACTTCAAAAATATCAACGTTTTTTAAAAAAAATCAATCAACTCCTGAAGACTTTGAAGAAGTTTTGAATGATATGGAAGATGAGGGACAAAATCAACTTGATCTAAAAAAAAGAATCGAAAATTTAAAGATTAAGCTTAAAGAACAGCAAAAGTCATTAATCATAGCTGAATATAATAAGAAAAGAGCTATTTTTGAATATTTGAGACAATTAGATAATAATGGAAATGGAAAGATAAAGGCCAGTGTAGAGGCTTACAATTGTGTTTTATTGAGCATACACTATATAGAGTACGAGTTATCTATTATGGAACAAATTATTAGCTCCACTATGACCATCTTTCAATAAGTCGTCAAGGAAGACATTAAGAAACAATACGATTGATTGATGATGAAGATATTGCAGAAAAATGCCATATTTGAATTCGTTTTCAGGGTGGAATAACAACTTCACTAAAATTTAAGGAGTTTATTGAGCAAAAATTGCTCATTAATTCTGGAATAATTAAAAAAAAACTATTAGTGTGGTAACTGTAACACGTTGGTTAAATGTACTTGGTTATTATTTCCAATCACAGAAACAAGGTAATTAAAGTTTTTTTTTTTCTTTTTTATTATAATATGCTTATTACTTACCATTAACTAATATCATAGGCACATATTACGATGATCATGAGCGTCCTGATATCATAAAATATCGAAAATTATTTTTAGATGAAATCTACAATTATGAAAAATTTATGGCAAAGTATGAAGGTGAAAATATGAACCGGATTTCACCAACACTAGGACCTAATAATAAAGAAATAATCCTTATAACACATGATAAATGTGTATTTTACTCTAATGATGGAAAACGAGGAATATAAGCAAAGTTTGGAGAATTGCTATTATGTAAAAAAGGAAATAGCCGCTCCATTATGGTTAGTGAATTTTTATCAGAAGTGTGTGGTTGGCTCAAATTAAATGCACAACAATTTCAAGAAAACCCTTCCATATCTAAAGAAGCACATACTTATTTCCAACCGGGTAAAGACCAAGAAGGTTTTTGGACAAGTGAACATTTAATAGAACAAGTTAGGACAAAGGCTATTCTTATTTTTGAAATTCTCTTTCCTAATTACATTGCATTGTTTACATTCGATAATAGTTCAAACCATGCAGCATTTAAATCTGATGCTTTTGTAGCCAGCAGAATGAACTTAAAACCTGGAGGAAAGCAACCAAAGATGAGAAATACCATTTTTTGACTAAATAATCAGTATCAATCAATGATAAATGAAAATAGTGAACCAAAAGGAATGAAACAGATTCTAATTGAACGTGGCTTATGAAAAGATGGGTTAAATGCCAATTGTCAGTTGTGTAAAAATGAGGTAAATGATGAAAACTGGATAGATTGTTATGTGCGACGGATTATTTCATTGCAACCTGATTTTTTGGCACAAAAAAATGCATTGGAAGAAACAATATTAGAAGCTAGGCATAAATATACAGTCATACCTCTCTATAGCGAATTTTAATATAACGAATTTTTTGGACAACTATATTAAATTTACCCTCGTTATAACGAACTAGCTAATCAAATTCTTTAAAAAATTCACTATAGCTCTATAACGAAGTTGAAGTTCAGGACATAAAATTCGTTATATCAAGGGTTGACTGTATCTTTTATCCAAAGTTCTATTGTGAACTTAATTATATTGAACGATATTGGAGGCGGCAAAAAGGTTTGCTCAGGAAAACTGTAATTATTCATGATCAGGCTTGCAGCATACTGTTCCTATAACCTTAGAATCTGTAAATATAATTACAATAAGAAAGTTTGCTAGGAAGGCATGGTATTATATGGATTTGTATAGGAAGGGAATCACTGGTAAACTGGCAGAATATGCTGCCAAAAAATATAAATCTCATCAATGTATCCTCGAATATGTATTGGCAGAATTAAATGAATAAAATCGTGACGCAATAATATGAAGTCACGTGAGTTAATATAAAAATCACGTGATAATGAACATTTTTAAATTTCAGACTATTGTTGATTATAGATGATAGCCACAATATAACAAGTTAGTAAGCAAATCATAAATAAAATAAAAACAGATATATACAGTCAAACCTTGATATAGCGAACCCTTGATATAGCGAATTTTTAAATCAAATATATTAAAATTACCTTTACTATAGTGAACTAGCCAATTAAATTTTTTAAAAAATTCGTTATAAGCTTATAACGAAGTTAATATCCAGATCCTAGAATTCGTTATATCAAGAGTTCACTGTATTTGGAAATGAAGTATTCTCCGTAATTATATTATATAAAAATAGAAGAAAACTTCACTTTTCTGATATATACTCAGGTATAATATAGCCTTTATGTAATATAGAGATATACCAAAAAGGGATGTAAAAAGAAATGATAGCGAACTTATCAAATGAATAGAAAAAGAAAGACAACAGGATATACATCCAAAGAATAAGTTTTCTCCATAATCATTATATAAAAAATTGGAAGAAGACTTAACCTATTACTAATATATATCTGGATATATATATCTGAAAAGGAAGTCTTCTGTGTAATTATATTATATAAAAATAACAGAAGACTTATATGTGTTCGGGTATATATAGTCATACCTCTCTATAGCGAATTTTTATATAACGAATTTTTTGGACAACTATATTAAATTTACCCTCGTTATAACGAACTAGCTAATCAAATTCTTTAAAAAATTCACTATAGCTCTATAGCGAAGTTGAAGTTCAGAACATAAAATTCGTTATATCAAGGGTTGACTGTATCTAGGTGAAAAGACTCATTATCTTTCACAGTAGAATTTAGATAATTTCAGGCAGCACTATTCCATATTTTTTTTACCAGAATTATAGACGCAATAACTCGATATTCAAGTTGGTGAACTAATAGAATCTCTCTGGATCCCTACCAGTTCTATGATAGTTTTATGACACTACTACAGCACTATCATAATGTTATCATGACGCTATCATGACACCAAATTGGATTCTCAAATCACATACCCAAAAGATCGATCAGAGTTATACCATAGAGTCAGCAAAAATTAATCGCAAATCTACTGCGCTACCTGTCACCTCTTTTTTTACACTATTTCAGTATTTTAAAAGGTAACAAAATAGGTACAAAAGGTAAGTGTCTCAATATAAAATCTAGCACTCAATTAGGCGTAGAAAGCCAATACCCTTATTATAAAACTAGGTATCCAAAAAGCTACGGAAGGCTAACAACCACAATATAGAAATTGGTATGCAAAGACTCAGAAAAGCGTGATATTTAGATCATATAATGGTAGTTAAACTTAATGGTAGGTGGTAGTTAAATTATATGGTGGTAAAAAAATATGAATAACAAGAAAGATTAAAAGGGATACAGTGTAGGACAAAAAAAACCAGAATTTTTTTTGAGAAATAAAAAGATGCAGATCTCAGCCAAATCAAGTCCGATCTGAACTATGTAAAAAGGAAAATAATCGTAAGGTAAGTGAATATATAAATTTTTTTTTTGTATTACTAAATATTAAAATTTTTTTTCATTTCCTCCTCTCAATATCTTCAATTTTTTAAAAAAAACCTTAAAAATCAATTAATTAGAAACGATGACCTCTAGACAAGAAACTAACTGTCAAGCGATCTTACAATTATGGAATCAGGATATTCGGAAGGCTAAGGAAATCCATCAATGCACTGGAATTTCCCTCACGACTGTATATGATAACCTTACCAAGCTTCGTGAGTCTGAGACGATTCAGCGTGTAGAAGGAAGTGGTCGTCCAAAAAAGATTATGGCTAATGCATCAAGAGCATTAGCCCAATTTGTCCGCTGGGATTCTTCTATTTCAACAAGGACCCTGTCAACGAGGTTGTCATTGAAAGGTGTAGATGTGTCCTATAGGACAGTAGGAAGGCATTTAGCCAAAATTGTATACCAAAAAGATCTTCCAAGAGCAACGCCGATGCTGACTGCAAACCATAAATGTAAACGGGTAGAATGGGCCCAAAATCATCTTAATGATGATTGGGACAAAACTCTGTTTTCAGATGAGACTGCCTTCCAACTGTTCCAGAATACTGTAGAACGCTGGCATAAAGGACAATGACCGATACGCCATATGCCTAAAGATCAAACGAAAATCTTTGCATGAGGAGGATTTTGTGTAAAAGGAAAAACAAGTTTATATTGTTTTTCTCAAATAATGAATGCTGAATTTTATGTAAACGTACTCCGTAGTCACCTTCCAGAGATTGAAGACTTGTTAGGAGATGAATGGCGTTTTCAGCAAGACAATGATCCGAAACACACCAGCAATCATGCCAAAAAATTTCTTTGGGAAAATTTTCCTGAAGTTATTGACTGGCCTTCTAATAGTCCGGACCTAAATCCGATAGAAAACATTTGGAGTATTGTTAAAAGGAATGTGGAGAAGAAAATGCCAAAGAATACTGATGATTTGCACCGAAAGAATGGGACGATATTCCAGAATCGACCCTAATTGGGTTAGTAGGATCAATAAAACGCCGATGTGAACGTATTATAGAAAATAATGGTGAACGAATTCCATTCTAAAAAAATATTAATAAAATTAGCTTCAAATATATAAATTTTATTTAGTTAGTGTCGTTAGTTTTTGCATAATGTGTATTTAAAAAAATTCCGGTTTTTTTTGTCCCACACTGTATCTAGAGGGTAAAATAGATACTCGAGATAGAAAAACAAGTAGATTATATAGTGGTATTTAGATAAATAAATAAATTTTCTAGATCTTATTAGTTAATCGGCGATCTGTCATACATTTGAAATTATATTTAAAAATCTTATTTCTCGGTTTTCCTAAATAAATGTCTACAACTATTACATCCCGATACAAAGGGATAACCTTAGAAGAATGGGAAGCAAAAACACAACTTACAGAAATACAAAGACAGGGTGTACTAGAATTACAAGATGCTTGTGCAGAATTACCTCTTCCTGAAGGAGTAAGATATTGTCTTGATCCAATCCAACTGATAATACTATTATGAACAACTTATTAATTTTTATTCTTAATAGTTTTTAAGTGATCTTGGGCCGGGAACCCCACAACGTACAGCATCACCTACACCATCTGTCAAAGATAATCATAAACAAACACCTTATTCTCGTTTAAGTTCTTCACCTTTACCCATTCCCAAATCACGGTCTACTACAAACCTTTTAGCAGCTGAATTCCAAGCAGCTGAAGCTGCAGCCGCATCAACACCTGATGCGTCACTTGGTATACCTCAACCAATCGAAACTACGCAACAATTTTTTGATTGGTTTGCTAGAATGGAAGCTGATATGGAAAAAGATCAAGAAGATGTATATAGGTGAGTAATTATTTTAATAAGATTAGTATTGAAGTTATTTTTTTATTATATATAAGAAACCTTTTTAAATTTATTATTAGAAATTTTTTAGCAGTAGTCACAATGTATAGAGAGGCCTGCGATAAATTTTTGGAACAAATTGACACTACTGTAAAATTATTTAATGATTTAGATGATAATTTTAAGTTTGTTGAGGAAAGAACAAAAGCTTTGCAGACTGCCTGTGAAAAATTATTGGATGAGCAGGTATTTAATTACATAATCATTCAAATTATTTATAAATTTATATTTAACTAATTATGTTTAAAAAAATGATAAAAAAGAATAATCTTACATCATTAGCAGATTCAATATCCGCTAAGCTTTCATATTACAATGAATTGGAGACTATTACAAAACTATTTAATTCACCAGGAGAGAACATTTGTGAGCAGAAGGAATTTATACCTATACTGGCAAAGTTAGACGAATGCTTAGAATATATGCAGAGCAATGTAGGAATAGTTTAATATTATTTATTGAGTCACGAATATTATGTTGATTATTTTGTTCAATTTATCAATAGCTTAGATATAGAGATTCTGAACTATATCTTATGAGGTTCAGACAATGTATGACAAGAGGAATGGCTTTAATTAAAATGTACTTTATTAGTGCAATTAAAGGTCTCGGATTGGAAATAGCAAAAAAAAACAATCAGGTAAAATAAGTAGAATTGTATATTTACTTTTCTCTATTATATTAATTTCTATTATTATATAGATTATTAATTCAACAGTGCAGTCGGCTTTATTTTATGTAAAATTTAGAGCTATAGCACCAAAGCTAAAAGAATTGATTAATGAAGTTGAGGAAAGATGTCCAGCACATAGAGAGTATGTTATTATTATAATAATTTACCAAAATTTTGGATTTTTTATTTATTTATTTATTATTATTTATTTATACAACTATAGATATTATTCTTTGTTAAATGATTGCTATAATGCGTACTTTTCTGTACGACAACAGTTACTTATTCCTGTAATTTATTCAAAAATACAAGAATTAGGTTTTACCAGTCAAGATATACTTTCTTTTGTGAGGTTTACTTTTTTATAAATTTATTTTATATTTGTTCTATATAATTAAATATTTTTTTGTTGCAGTCTCGAAATGGTTATGCATATATGTTAAACCTCTGCTCGGACGAGTATTCATTGTTTTATAATTTCTTCTCAACAGGCGAAGATGATTTATAGTATGTTTTATAGCGACTTTGATGTTCTTTGACTTTTTAGAGGAATTTCTAATTATGAATATAAATTTTTGTTGATTTAGTGGGAATTTAGATTTGTTGTGTAGTTATATGTATGATTATTTAAGGCCACGAATTATTCATGAAACTAATATTGAAACATTATCTGAATTGTGCACTATACTTCAAGTGCACACCGAAAAAAGTGGAGGTACGAATCAATAAATTATACCTTTTTTATTTTTATTTTTTTTTAAAAAAAGATATTTATACACATGTTAATTAATTATAGAATTGGAAGTCCAAAAATTACAATTTAGTTATTTAATTCGTAATGTCCTTCAGGATGCACAACAACGTCTTGTATTTCGTGTACAAACTTTTATTCGTAGTGAAATACAAAACTTTGTTCCACAACCATCTGATTTGAATTATCCAAATAAGTTAAAAGGTTTGGACTAAAAGTTTGTGTTTACATTTTGTTAAATAATGTGTTGGAAGTTTAATAATTTGATTTCAAAAATAAATAAAAAAAAATATAATATATATAGGCATAAATGGAGAAGTTGAAAATAGCGAAAATATTACAACTCCTTCAGATAATTACCCTACAGGATCTCCATCTACATCATCATCACCAGCTATTTTAGCAGTTCAACAAGATAATGGAGATAATGATTCTATGAGATCTTTTGTGTTATCCACAAACGTTATTGATACAGGAGATATGTATAAGGGATGGTTCCCTACATTACAACGAACATTATGGACTCTTTCAAAGCTTTATCAATGTGTTAATGTAAATTTTGTCTTAAGAATTTTTTCACGTGAATTATATATATATATTTATATTCATTATTTACATTGATTATTATTTTTTATAGGCCATCATTTTTGATGATATAGCTCAGGAAATTGTGGATTTATGTTTGCAATCTTTATTATCTGCGAGCGAGATTATAACTAAGGAGGTTATATAAAACTTATTATATATGTATTAAGAAAACCTTACTTTTCTCTCTTATTTTGACAACTTTTATTTATTGTTATAGAAAAGACTTGATGGACAACTTTTTTTGATCAAACATTTATTAATTCTAAAAGATCAAATTGCATCTTTTGATACACAATTTGTGCACGAAGAGAAAGATTTAGATTTTTCAGAAATAACTGGTAATTAAATTGTACTTATAAACATATTATGTTTTTTCAGTTTAATAACGTTATATATTAAAATATTTTATTCTATGGCATGCAATTAGTCGCACTAAGTGAAATCTTGCAAAACAAGTATTCAATATTGAGTCCAAATACTTTATTTGGTTTAGCTCAAAAAGGGATTCCAAAAGTAGTTGAAAATAGGGTCGATTCGAAGCAAGAAGTTGATAAAGAGTTGAAAAGGATTTGTGAAGAATTCATAACGGAAAGTGCTCAGGCTGCTATCGAACCTTTATCGTCTTTTATATTGAAGGTATCTGCATTTAAAATAAGAAATAATCTTAAACCAATAAATCAACAAACATTATTAAAGAATCAAAATTTTGCAAAACCAGGTATTTAAATTAAATTTAACATTATATAACCGTAGAGTTATTATATTGTGTTAACATTTTGTGTTTATAAATTTTCTTAGCAAAAATTGTTGAAGTTTACGAATCATTTCAAAATTCTGTACAAGCTCAACTACGATATATAATTACAAAGATGTCAGAATATCTTAAAGATCGTAAAACCGAATATATTTTATTAAAACCGATGCAGGTATGAAACCTCAATTGACTAATAATTATTATTAATTCTCACCTTTTTATATATTAAATATTAAAATATAAAATATATAAATATATTTAGCATAATATTATAGATACATATAAAACATTTTCTGATATATTACAACAAGAAAAGTATGAATTCGATATATTTCCTAAACCAATAGGAACATTTGAAGAAGTTAAAGAGTGGGTGAAAGGTGAATGGGTTTGGGTAGATATAGAAGAGACTAATTAATATCGAATATTGATAATAAAGTTCATTAATATTAAAGATTTTTAATAATAGTCGAGCAGTATTTTGGACGAAATTAATTTCGCAATTAAATGTATAATTTTACCAAGTTAGGTTTTGTATAAAATCCAAAACACTAGTTGACATTAGGGTTGTAAAATTAAGGTATTTTATAATTTTTTGCTGTGAGTTACAATGTAAGTTACGTAAGTTACGATTTCGGAAAATATGTCGGAATAATTCGGGTAGTAGCAGAATTAACTTTTATTTCGTTAATTCACTTGACATTTTAACAATCCGAATAAAGTAAAGTTTGAATTGCTGATCGGTATCATAACAATCAAATAACCTTAATTTAAATTTTACGTAATTCACTTCCATGGAAGGCGTATAAAAAAATAATAACCAAAAATTTTCGTATATATAAAATGTAACATTTATGTTTTCTCATTGCTTTTTTGGGTTATAAATTTATCGCGAAAACTAATTTTATCATGATATATTTATATAATGCTTGCTTTATATACTTGATTGGTCATCAATTGAGTACCATGAACATCTCTTTTTTTCTTTTCGATATTATGCCGAAGCAAAAAGCATCTTTTTGGTCTGAGTTCAAAGTTGTTTTTGATATCAACGGAAAAGAAAAATATAAATGCAAAACTTGTTCTAGTACATGGGTCAAAAATGCCTCACGTCTTAAAGAACATATTGAGCAGTGTAAAGGTATTGATGCAGAAACTGGATATACACGAGCCCAAGGTACCAAGCGTAAAAAACAGCAAAAACTTGATGAATATAATTATATCTTTACTTCTAAAGATCAGATTGTTCTAGAAAGTCTTCTTATTCGTGCTTTATTTTCAGCGGGTATTTCATTTAATGTAGTTGAAATGAAGATTTTATTTTATTTTTAAAAAAAGCCTGTCCTTCATTCAAAATTCCTTCACGTTATATTCTTTCAAATACTTTATTAAATCAGGAATTTGAGCATTTACAATTAATTGTTAAATCAACTTTGTCTGAAAGTTCCACATATTGTTTGATAACTGATTGATGGTCAAATATTCAAAAAACCTCTATTGTATATGGTTTCAGTTCCAAAACCTATATTTTTTAAAGCAACTGCTTTTAAAGAAGAACGTCACTCTGCAGAAAATATAGCAATAGGACTTGAAACTACTATGGAAGAAGCTGGCATTAATAAATTTGCTGCAATCATTACAGATAATGCACCAAATATGAATGAAGGCTGCATGGAAAATCTTAAAATAAAAATACCCCCAAAAAATCTTTCTTGGCTGTTGGGCACATGGCATTTATTTATGGATGAAAGATATACTTAGTATTGAATGGGCAAATAATATATTAGAAAAAGCTAAAAAATTATCAATTTATTTTCATAGTCATCAAGTAGCACTTGCAACACTTCGACGTTTGCAGCGAGAAAAATATAGAAAGGAAATTGCCTTAATTTTACCTTATAAAACACGATGGGATCATCATTTTCTTGTGTTAATCATTTAGTTCAAACAAAACTAGCACTTCGATCTACTATTGCTGAAGATCATCTTTGTCTTAATAGTGAAACAAAATTACTTATCGCCAGTAATACTTTTAGGAATAATCTTGAAAAATTTCAAAAATTTTTAGAATCATTTGCTATTTATATTAAAAAATTAGAAGGTGATGAATCATTACTTTCAAATGCATTTCTTGAATATCAACAACTTAAAGTATGTGTGAAATAATATTGATCTACCTAAATCTGTAATTAATGCAATTGAAAAATTTGGTATAGATTGTTGCCAAAATTTTTTATACAACCCAGCTGTAATTCTTACTTATAAATTAGATCCACAATATCATGGTAATCGGCTTAATGCACAAAAATGGGATGTTATTATTGAAAAAGAAATTATTCAATTAGTGGGAGAAGAATATAAAGATATAGTTTTAATAGAATTATTGGAAAAACAGGAGGTTTTGCAGCTAGTCATTTATGGGGTGATGTAATTCAAAAACCTGTAAATTGGTGGAATTTGATGAAAGAAATATATTCAATTCTTAGTAAGGTAGCTATTCAGGTACTTTCAATACCTGCAACCTTGGCTGTTAGTGAAAGAAATTGGTCTACATTTGGATTTGTTCATTTAAAATTACGATGAAAAAACGGGTAGAAAAAATTGTTTATTTGTTTTAGAATTTGCAAATTTACGTGCAATAGATAAACCAATTACATTAGATGGTTGGATTGAAAATATATTGCAAAAAAAAGTTATAGAAAAATCTGATGAAAATCTAGATAAAGAATAAGAAGTAGATGTTGAACCTGATTTTTCGGATTTATATTATTTAGATTTAGAAGAATCAGATGTGGAATTAGATGAATTTTGAGACTAATTTTATAAATATAAAATACTTTGCCAATCATAATTTTGACTGACGATACATAAACAAAACATGATAATAAGAATAATAAGTTTTAATAATTTTGATATGAATAAATAATGTTTGAAAATTTAATGTTCATATAATAAATTTATAAAGGATTTTCATTTTTCAATGGTTAAATTCAGTTTAATTTAAAGTTTATATTGATAAAATTTTGTTTAATCATTGTGGATAATGCGATAAGATATTTTGGACCAATAAAAATCAAGTATATTATATGATAAATATTTATAAGTTATAAGAAATCGATATAACTTACAAAAAAAAAACACTCCTTTCTGCTTTTTCACAAAAATGACTAGAAATACCCGAAAAAACAGTCAGCAAAATAACAACTAACAAAGAGAGCGCTCAGCGTCGCCTCTTCAAAATAACAACAATAAAAAACGAAACACAACTCAAACACTCGAAGTGCCACCAGAATAAAGTACTTCGCAAACGGTTACTCCCGTAATTATGGAAGTTGACCCAACTTCGCAAACAAAAGACAAAGAACCAGAAACATTTGACCTTACAAATGGAAACAATATCAATACCCCTCTCAACATTGACGAAAGTTTTGACGCGTCAGAAAACTTTCTTGACCCAAATACGCCTTCGGTCCAGATGTTTGATAGACCTAAACCTTTGTTCCATAGTTTTTTCCTACTTGATGATTTTCCTGGAACTTCATCGTAACATAAAGTTTCCGCAGTCATAGATCTCCTTTTCGATAAATATGACTCGTTCGCTGGGGTGGTTTCAACAAAAAAACTCTTAAATCATACACAAAGAATCATTAAGATCTCGTTCCGCAACTAAGAATATCGCGATCATGCATATTCAGTACCATTACCCAATTTAGAAGCACACACGTTCTTGCCCCTAGATGTTACACTATCTCATCCATACATTCCTGCAATGTCGATCAAAGTTACGAAAATTCCCCTGGATGTCACATCACATCAAATCAAAACTATATTTGGACGTTACGGTTTGATCGTCCGGTTCAACATAGAAACCAAGAACATGTGGCAACAGGCTACCATCACTTATGCATCGAATACGAACTTTGTCGAACTAAAAAATTGTAATGGCGTTTTTGTACTCAATAACATGGTCCAGATACACATGTGCAACCTCTCAGTAAAGAAATCTGAGAAAAATCAAAGTTTTCAACCAAACTTGCGGGCTTCCCAAGAAATACTACGAGTAAACAACTGATTGATATTGCAAAAATGGTGCTTGCTACTTCTTGGGTTATTCCCAAAGCGAGGTCCAATTATCACAATCTTCAATACGCGTTCTTTTATATCGCATCGGATGATGACGTTGAAGCTGCAATTAGCAATAAAAACCTCACCATAGACGGCAAACACGTGATTTAGACTGCTTCTAACACTAAACTCTATGCAATCTGCTCATCACCTCATCACAAAGCTAGTGACTGCCCTAAATGGAGAAAAAAACCTTCTGACCGTAACATGCAAAATTTGTATCAAAGGTTCCAACCAGCACAGTTTTCAAACTACAAAGCTCCACCTAAAAAGTTGGTAGACGCAATAATTCCTAACATCACTTTTGCTCACATGACCAAAGGATCACAAAGTGACAACCTGAGAAACACTAGCAATAACTATACACTACCTCCCAAACAACTTTCAAATACAAACAATACAAACCATAAACGACAGGAGGAAAGTAATGTTGCTAAGCTAAAAGTGTCCTGGTCAGATAATGTTCCAACTAACTTTGACTACAATTATCAAGTAGATTAAATAAGCTGCCCTACACCTAAAGGGAACTTAAACAATGGAACCAGAGCAGGTGGCTCCATGCATAACAATTCAGCTGATTTTGAGGAATTTGTAAAACAACAATTATCTAACTTAACTGCACAAATGTGTACTCTTGTAAACTCCCTGGTTTTCACTGTTAAGAGAGTTGAATCCATAAAGCAATCCCTTAATATCAAAGTAGTAATCCCAGTTGAAGCTGAGGTGCACAACTTGAATGCTAATGAAATGACCAATGATTTGATACCTCATATCGACACATCCACTTCCACCATCGTACGTCAAAGGAAAACTATTGATGGCTTATGTAGCATTAATGAAATGCAACAAAAAAGATTAAAATCCTTCACTTCTATGGTTAATACCTTGGTTCAGTCTTGTTCAGCTTTCCAATCGATTCTACTTAAGAACCAATTGCTTCCAACTGACCAAGCTGTTATGTTTTTCCCACTTGGTGATAGCTTCGATAATGATATTAACGACTATCTCAAAGGACTTCCCCATTTTTTTATGAGTACTGTCACTACAGATTCCGTTGTACAAGCTGTACAGTCAAACACTAATAATACCATTTCTAAAGATGGTACTGTAATTAAGAAGTTGCAACTCGGTAAATTGCAACTTGGGTTGCAACTGGTTGCAACTCCTTGTAAAATTTATTTTAATATAAAAATTCATAAATAGTTGCAACTCAATGAGTTGCAACTTAAGTTGCAACTAGTTAAAAATTTTAAAATTAATTACAGCTTCATCTTTAACCATTTCTACTCCTATTTCCTATTTATCATTTTCTACCCATAATGTCCGTTCATTTACTAACATCACTAAACAAAATTTTCTCATTGATCTTTATTCCTTATTAGACTTATATGTAGTAGGACTGTAAGAAACAAATTTACCCAATATCATATCCGACCATTTAACCTCACTTTTCATTCCTAATTCCAAGGTTTCTTTGGTATTCCATCTCAATTGAACGCACAGAAATCTGGATTTGGTGTTGGCATCCTACTCAAATCTGTTCTTGCTGATCATGTCTTTTATCATGAAGTCAAACACAATCGTTTAATTATCGTGGACCTGCAATTCGCAAACAAACAAAAACTTAGAATTATTAATTGTTATTTACCGCCAGGAAATTTAGCTCTTAGGAAGGTTATTCAACTTGACCTTATGAAATATATTAGAGAAGCGACTTCTAATAACTACCATATCGTCTTCCTTGGTGACTTTAATGCTGACATGGATAACCTGAAGCTCCACTCACAAGACAGAAATCTTTTTTCCTTGTTGAGTAATGCTCACCTTTTCGATACCTTTACAGTCAAATTTGATCAGCTTCGAGCTGCACATCTTACACATCATTCTACAAAATCAAATTCTCGAATCGACTTCATTTGGTCATCTGGTGACATAATTTCTAACTTCGATCGTTGTGATATTAAAGATGTTTTACCCTCGATATCAGACCACTCTATAGTTATTCTTTAAATTGATAACTTCCTCGCTGCTAAAAACAATAAAAGGAACATTCCCTCAAAAATTGTTTTTGACTATGATAAAATGTCAGACGATAAGTGGCTCGAATTCAGTAACAAAACAGATACGCTAGCCAATTGATGTCAACTTTGTGCTCTCAATAACAACACTATATTCAACCAACAGATATTAAACCGATACTGGGATCTCCTCTAAGAATGTATTGTAAAAGCTACGGATACTGTTATTCCCTCTCACAAATCAAAAGGATAGCATTTGATAAAAAGACCTCCACTACTATCAAAATTATATAGGCAGCTTAAACTTTTATATAAATTCAAGAGGATTTCAAAGAAAATTAAACGCATCTCTATTGTTCCTTCCAACTGGTTAACAGTTATTGATAACTTTTATAATATCATGAAAGAATACGATATTGTACATGTCTCTATATAACCTCATCTGTCAGCCTCTATCATTGATTCACTGTCTCCTTTCATTGAGCAGCTGCTTGGCTGCATTGCGTACTCATTAAAGCTAAACTTCATGAACATGATTTCAAGCTCAAATTAATTCAACAGGCTATTGAAAGAAGATTGGTTAACTATCAATCATCCCCCGCAAAAATGACCGACTCATTATTAAAATGTTCCAAAAGAACTATTATTATCGACCGGTGTATCAACAATGTATACTCATCACGTAACTTTTTAACAGACGAAGACGCAGTCAAACACGAAGTTGCCAGACATTTTCAGATGGCTGCTGGTACCGCTCATGAACACGTTCCCATTGATGATGACTGGTTACCTTTTTATCAACCACTACCTGATATCGACTTCACGATCTATAATGACCTTATGAGCCTACCTTCAGCGGATGAGTGGTATGATCTCATTGCACATCTCCATAATGGAAAAGCACCTGAACCCTCCAAAGTTTCCAATGATATGCTTAAACATCTCAGTCCATTGACGAAAAAACTTCTATGGTATATAATTTGTGGTTGTCTTTCGATCTCGTCACTACTACATCGTTGGAATCATGCGTTTGTTTACCCGATTCCAAAACCAAAACCTTGGGAATATGACTTGAATAATACTCGTCCCATCACTCTGCTTGAGTGTCCCCAGAAAGCTCTCATCAAACTCTTAAATCGTCGACTGTCCAAGATCATGGTCGAACACAATATTTTAAAAGGTCTTAACTTCGCTGGATTGCCATTCAAATCAACGTTCGAACTGCTGCATATTATCGATAACATTAAATATGATGCCAACCATAATAAGAAAGACCTTTGGATTATGCTTCAAGATATGTCCAAAGCATATGACTGCGTCAATATCTTTATGCTGATTAGAGCGCTGGAAAGACTTCGCATTCTATTCAATTTCCTTCAGTTTATCCTGAAAATGTTTGGTAATTGCTACAATCAAATATTTACATTATTCGGTAATACTGACTCTTATAGAGTGGTATCAGGTATCGACCAAAGTGAAATCATCTTCCCATTATTGTGATGCATTTACTACGACCCTTTATTATGTCGTATTCAAAACTCGTCATATGGATACTCCTTATCGCATTCATGGAAGCCGAACGTACTTATTAATGAAATAAAGATGACGTCACTAAAAGTGTCTGCACTCGCTTATGGATGACACGCTTTGGATTGCAAACTCCTAGAGTGATCTCAATAATATCATCAATATCGCTGAAAGTTTTTATAAGCTCAACCATATTAAAGTTAACTGGAACAAATCGGTTCTCATTATTAACAAACCTCAAGCCTAACAGCCATTCATATGTAATATCAATGGATGTCTCACAAGGATTAATTCTTTACCTATCAATGATTCCACCCATTATTTAGGGATGTGGATCTCCTTAGGTCATAATAAAACTTTTACCATTAAAATGTTAAGAGCAGAAATCAAAACCGCTACCACCATTATGCTTAATAAGAAGATGACTGATAAACAGATGGTGTACATCTTCAACACTGTTCTTATGCCAAGAATTGAATATCGTGCCTAGATCTCTGCTCTTATAGAAACTCAATGCAATTTTATTGGTTCTCCATACCGTGCATTCATGAAAAAGAAATTGCACTTATCATGTGATACACCTTCCTCAGTGTTTCACTCAAATCTCTTTTATAATCTTATTAATCTTCACCACTGACTCTTTGCTGCACAAAATAAAGCCTTACTATTTTCACTCAATGATCGAAACATTTTAGGGGATTCCACTAGAATTCGTATGAGATAACTGTAACAAAAAGAATGGCTACACATCTCTCCACTTCATAATTGGCCTTATATAATTTATCCTAAATCAAATGACTGGATTACGAATATTTTATGCGAATGGAAATTTATTGGTTTCTCTGCACAAACTCCATCATCTGAATCGTATCTAGTCAAAGGAGGAGTGATACCAATTAACACGTTGATTCCATCTCGATATAAGGCCATCGCTAATGATCTCAGAAACAACTCTGTACTTTTTGTCGAACAACTGATTACTTCTAATGGAGACTCTATGCTAACATATTACGTCCTCAATATTCAACCTGGGTTTCCGTCCACACATCGTATTCCTAAATGGTTCAATATTCTTCAAGAAAGCATGCTCGTTAACCCTGGTAACAGAGCAACAATATGCAATTACCCGCACTAAAATAATTTTGCATTTGACTTCTCACCACTGACAAAACGTGCTGATATAATATCCTTCATATTAGGATGGAATTTTGGACACAATAAATCTTTCGTTGAAAGATTACTTAAAACCGAGAAGCATTATGCGTACATTATGCATATCTATCCAAAAAGTAGATATGACAATAAGACACTACTTGCTAACTGTCCTCAATGCGTTCTACATAATCTGCAGACTTACATTCCATATCAAATTACTGACAAAGATCACAAATGCTTCTTCATTGTTCCCATTAACCTTTGCTTTCATATTCCAACACATTACAATACTACTGCATCCTCATATGGATGTTCGTGGTTATACATAAAGTCAAAATGGATCATTTCGGATATCCGAAATGGTCGAAATAGTCGAAATCATTTTTTTTTTTTTTTTTTTTTTTTGATACTTTTACTAGGCACGCACAAGTGGTATTATATTTGGATGCATACCCTTC
>CAMKVN010001164.1:0-20325 GCA_946474995.1 Funneliformis geosporum | reverse complement strand
AAAGATATTTGTTATTCATTTACTATTACCTTTTGCCGTGTCTTCATACAGGCGTGATTGTGATAAAGTTATCGTGACGTGATTAATTCGACGGACTGAATTATATCATCTAAGTTTTATTTCCAGCCCTCCGGCTAACAATGTAAATATATAAATTTTTAAAAGAATTTTTAAAAATTATTATAATAAATTTTTTAAAACTTAATTTTATAATTAAATTATTTTTTTATTTAGTAATTATATTACTAAAATTAATATTTAATATTTTATAAAGAAATTAACAAGTTTTTTTAATTTCGTAAACAAATTTGCCTAATAGACAATCTAAGGAATATAAAATAATAATTTGATTAACAAAATGAATTTTTCACAAATAAATTTTATTTTTAATTAATGAAATTAATTTATTATAAATAAAATAATATATTAGACAATAAATTTTTAAATAAAATAGGTTAATAGTAATTTTATTATAATAAATTTTTATTTAATATATTATTTTAAAGTTATAAATAACAAATTTAAGGATAAAGTATTTAAAGAATTTTAAAGAATCTGTTGAATTATGAAATCCTTATGGATTTTTGAATTTTACTTAAAGAATTCTTAAAGTTTCCATAATTTAAGGATTCTTAAATATTCCAAAGAAATTTAGAAATTTTTAAAAATCCTATTTCTGAATAAATTACTGATAATAATATTTAATTATTAATTTTAACAAATGTAATTTGATTATTTTTACCAATCATTAGGCTTTAATAAAAGTTTCAACTTCTTTTCATTTGAAATATCATATATTCCTGAAAAATCCTTTTTAAATATTATTAGATTATTTTATAAAGAGGAACTTTATTTCCACTGTTTTAATACATTGATGATCAAAAATGATTAGATTTAATAAAAAAATAATAATAATTAAAGCTTTGAATGATTCAGATTATCTGAAAATTTTCAGATTGATTTGGTTTTTTTCAGTTTAGATAATAAAAAAATCAATCCAAAAAAATTTCAGATCAGTTTATATTTTTTCAGATTATAATTCAATTTGAACTGAAAAAACAAGAATTGAACGGATTCAATCTGAAAATTTCAGATTGATTTGAGGTTTTAGTTAACAATAAATACCCTTTAAATTTTAGGGCATCTTTTATTAGAAAAATAACTGATTAAAGACACATCTGAATTGTTAGAAAGTACTTTTAAAAATACAATAAAGTTAAATCTGAATTGATATATTGAAAAAAAATATTAATAAACTTGCTTTTAACAGTTTAAATGTGACATTTATTATAAAAAATAGTTGTACTGACTGTTAATGCCAGGAAAATAATAATAACAGTTGCATCTGAACTATTAAAGGTAATTATTATTATAAAAATAATAATAAAAGTTGTATTTGAACTGACAGGATGACTTTTATTAGAAAATATAATAATAAAATAGCTTTTGTAATTTATTTGTGACTTTTATTATTATAATATTTTAAAAGTTATTTCCAATATTTCTGGTGTGACCTTTTCTAATAAATTCAAATTTGAACTGTCAGAAGTAGCTTTTATTATTACATCTGAATATTCAGAAGAAATTTTTATTAGTATTTTCTAATATATTTTATAATAAAAGTCACGTGATAGTTTAAATGTGACTTTGTTATTATTTTTATAATGAAGTTACTTCTGATAGTTTGAATATAACTTTTATTATTACTTTATATAATAAAAGTCACCTCTGATACTTTAGATTTGATTTTTTCTAATAATGTCACATCTGAACTGTTAGAAGTAGCTTTTTTATAGTATTTAAATTGTTAAAAGTGGCTTTTATTATCACATCCAAACTTTTAAAGATGACTATTTTTAGTATTTTCTAATAAAATTTATGTCTAACAGTTCAAAAGTATCTTTTATTATTATAATAAAAGTTATTTATAACAGTTTGAATGCAACTTTTATTATTATTTTTTATAATAAAAGTTACCTCTGACACTTTGGGCTTAACTTTCTAATAAAGTCATTTCTGAGGTGTCTTTTACTATCACATCTGATATCTCAGAAGTGACTTTATTATTATTTTTCATAATAAAAGTCGCATGACAGTTCAAAGGTAAATTTATTATCATTTTTTCTAATAAAAGTTACTTTTGACATTTTGGATGCAAAATTTTTTAATAAAATCACACTTAAACTATTAAATGCAGCTTTTATTATTATAACTGTATTGTCAAAGGTAACATTCATTAGAAAATATATTAATAAAAATCATGTTTTAACTGTCAGAAGAATTTTTATTAATATTTAATAACCTAAAATTTCAGAATAATCTGAAAAATTTCAGTTCAGATTGGATTATTCAAAAGTTTTAGATTAGTTCAATTCAGAATGATATTTTTGAATTATAATCTGAATTGAATTGAACCAAAAATCTCAAATTAGATTAGATTGCTTCTAATCTGAACTATACTGGAATTTTTAAAGCTTTAATAATATACCTTTTTTTTGTTTCTGGTTTTTTAATTTTCATTCCTTTCTTTATCTATATTATAAATACCAATATCTGATATTTTGTAAGTAAGAGAAACATTATTGAAAAATATAATTAATTATTTAGATCTTTAGATTCAATATTCAAATATTTTTATTAGATTTAGTATTTAAAGGTAAATTTTTTTTATTAAAATATAATGATTTAATGATTTAATTTTATAAAAATCAATTACTTATTTAATTAATATAAATTTCTTATTTACTTACTTCTAATGCTTGGTAATTTGGATTTTTTTAATTTGATTTTTTTAATTTTTTTTAGTGTCTTTGTTATCTTGAATTTTATTCATTGCATGAGTATGGTTCATTTTATTTATTTTCTTTAATATTTAAATCTTCTTAGAAAATAAATTTATTCAAGTAAATTATAATACATTTTTTTGTTAAGCGTAAGTATAAAAAATTTGAAAATAACAATGATTCAATATGGCATATATAATACTAGCTTAATAAATAATTTCTTAAAAAATAATTATTACAATATCTTATTATAAAAACAAAATAAACTACAATAGTAATAATGAGATGTAATTTCATGTATATAAATATATTTAAATCTTTTAATAATTATATAAAAAATATGAACAAACATCAATATTTAAATATTAATGCCCAAATTGCCCAAAATGATTTTTAGAAAAAAATATCTTACATGAACCTAACGAGATAGGTATGGCTCATAGATTTTAATGGAATATATTATAAGAATTAAATTTAAAATTATAAACGGATTATGTACTGTTCCATAAAATTTACATTATATTTAATATTCTATAAAATCAATTTGTTTAATAACTGACCGTCGTGTTAAATATACTGTTCATTATATAACTTTTAAAATGGACATGTATTACGGATATCTACGTTAATTTTAAGTCAAAATCTTAACTGTTACCTTATGATTTTGACTAAAAACAGTCACCTGACTGCTTGAAAAGTTAGTAATGGCAAAGAAAGAAATGACAGCTTGAAAGAACCAGATATACATGGATTTATTTATAAATCTATTATTCGTTTGGAGATATCTCGAACGGTTTGATGGATAAGTATTCTGCGGCAAAATAAAATGACCTGACTATATGAAACTGTTGAAAATTTTGCTGTAAAACAAGGATGATTTTGAAACTTAAGCACTTTTGTTTCATGTTTATGGCAAATATAAATTTCCCTTTTTCATTAAATCAACATCATGAATAAATTTTCTAACGAAAAGTTTCTACAAGGATAGAAATCGAGATTTTGTTAATGGATCGCAAATATTTTTCGCTTAACTTACAATTGAATAGTTTCTTAAGTTACTCCAAATGTTTACTTGCCGAAACGCTTTTATATCATACCACATGGAATGCGAAGTAAAAAAATAAAG
Organism: Funneliformis geosporum; assembly: GCA_946474995.1. Classification (NCBI taxonomy): domain Eukaryota; kingdom Fungi; phylum Glomeromycota; class Glomeromycetes; order Glomerales; family Glomeraceae; genus Funneliformis; species Funneliformis geosporum. The sequence goes on along the minus strand of CAMKVN010001164.1, from coordinate 16,416 downwards.
TATGCCTTTAGTTTTTAAATTGTGGAAAGAATTTGATTGCAATGATGAGTTGTGACTAGTGCTTCGAAGGGGTCGGTTTCAGAGAAACCCGAACTCGACCAGAAAGTGCAAATGAACCGTTAAAAATATTCGGGTCAGCATTTACATAACCTGACCTGATTATATTAAACTCGTGACAACCAGGGTTTTACGGATAATGTTAATGCCGAGAAACGAAGTTCAATATGTATATTCTACCGGGTGTTTTTATAAATTATTTATTGTATAGTATAAATTCATTTTTTCAATGCTAGTTAATGCATCGAAAATAATTCCAATTTAACTTCAAAACCTTGATTTTAACACATACATTCACGAATTGTATATTGTTACAATGGCTAGTTAATCGTTACGTATGCGATGAATTAATTATTTTAATAAACTTAATATTAGTTACCCGATTATATTGTTTGCTAAATAAAGTTAGAGCTGACCCGAAAATTTAGAAGAACAGCATAGAATTAAATTGACCACATCTCTAGTCAACTTGTTTCTGGGCAAGTTGTCCTTTCAAATTTAATGCATAAAAAGGTTGGATCGATGATTGGGTTCGAATAGACAGTTTGCTTTCAATGATATCGAAAATAAAATATAATTTCCCCGAAATTCCCCAAGTTAAATATTTTTAATAGTGTTACAATGGCAATTAAATTATTACGCATGTGATATAATAATATTTTTAAAAAAATTAATTAAACTATTAGCATTAATTGTATTGTTGTTTGCTTAATAAAGTTAGTAATTTTGAAGATCACTTGGCAAGTTGACCATTGACCTCTGGTCAAGTTGACGACTGGTCAAAACGATCTCTAGTCAATTTGTCCTCTGGGCAAATTGTCCCCTCGAAAATAATGTATAAAAGAGATGGATTAATGTTTGTGTTAAAGAGGGCAGTGCATATAATTATATCTTTAATAAAATATAATTTCTCCGATATTCCCTTATTGTAGTAATTTCGTAAGTACAGAGCGCCGACGTTTGAGGCAGTACTGATTTATTAGATTTTATTAAGTAATTTTTGCATAATTATTACATAATTAAAATCCTTCTGCTATATTATACATTCGTTTATAAACCCTAAAGAACTGAATGCAACAATAGCCTTGGTAATTTCGCAACGATCGACATGTAATAAAGATTGACCAGAGCGCCGACGTTGAGGCAGTACTGAAATATTAAATTTTATTGAATAATTATTGCTTCATTATTACATAATTAAAATCCGGCTGCTATATTACATTCGTTTATAAATATAACATCAAAGAACTGATGGCAACAATATACTTAAAGCATCAATGTTTTGCTGCTGTAACTAGACAAGCTCCACCATAAAAAACCGCTTTGTTGGCATGATATTCATCACCAATATTATAAACCAAGTTTTATTTCTAAATAATTTTATTTTTAAATAAAAGTAAATAGTAATAACTAACCTCAAAATTACTTACGGACAGTAAGACATTTTACTGTTCGATGAGTTTTAACATATTTATTATGTCAAACTTTAATTCTTGTGTAGTACAAATTATAATTATACGATCACCCGGGTCGTGCAAAAGTATGACCCCCCGACCCGACGGGTTATTTTAATTCGGGTCTCTGTCTTAAAAATTACGACCCTAAACCGACTCGACAACTTAACCCGGGTCGACCCGACCGGTTCGGAGCATTAGTTGTGACACGAAAGTTGATGCTAGCAATAATCTTGGAAGGGGAACGGAACGCTTTATGAAGTTCATATGGCTTAGAAGTCATTTACCAAACTATAAGATTGAAGTTTCTTTTAAAGTAATATTTTTTTATAGATTTAAGCAAAAATCATTAAACCAGTTGCATCAAATTAAATTGTGTTAAACCCTAAAGAATTTGAAAATTATTAATTCGTCTTCATAATAAATAGAGTTATTTATAATTGGTATTTTTCGCACTTATCATTGGCAACTTTGTTTCGAAATCTTTCATTACGATCTTCCCGAATACTTTTTGTTTGTACTATGTTTTTATAATCCGATTTATATTTTCAATTATTCTGTAATAGTAACTTAATAATTTATATAGATACGGTGAAAAATTTTATAACATAAATTTTTTTAAAAGTAATAAAATTTTTAACATAATTTTATTAGAAAATGGTTTGCATAATAATTAAATTTTTAAAATTTTTTTTTTTTAAATTAATTTACGTATATTTTCTTTAAATTACATACAGGTTTATATAATATTAGGTATTGCAAAATTCTATCTTAGACCGTCTAGGGAATAAAGTAAACTCATAGTATGAGCTTTTCTAATCATTTCCTTTCCAACAGTATGATCATGAGAGCTACCGTACTTCCCTTTCTTCTTAATTTCTCCCAAATCTCTCAGGGCGGAAATACTACCTTGCTTTGCGGCCTCACCCAAAAATACCATCGCAAGTTTATAATCTCTATCGAATTTTTGAGCTTTTATTTTATAATTCGAATTTAAAAGTATTTCAGCGTACCAATATTGAGCGTTACGATGACCATCTTTTGCTGCCTGATATAAATATTTTAAACTTGCATCTGGATCTGGTATGCCGCCACGTCCATTATGAAATCCTTGTAGATAATAGTATCCTACACAAAATTTCGCATCAGGTGTCCCAGTTTTTCTCTCGATTTCTTTAAACAATTTCCATGCCTTCTTGTATTGTCTATTATTATGTAATATAATCGCATCTTCAATATCTAAATGTTTGTGGAATGGATTAAGCTTATCTAAAGATATATGTTTTTTTGAAATTTGTGTTGTAACATTTAAATTTACTTCAGTACCGTAATTTGAATTTGAAAAATCCGTATAAAATGAGGAAGCATTATCTTCAAATGAAACATCATCCCTAAATGCAGCATTTGGCGAAAGTAATTTATTATCTTCATCTCCGATATAACTATTATGCCATTCTGAATCTAATTCATTTAATACTTTAATTATTTCTTCAATTGATGGACGTTGTCTTGGATCCAAGTCCCATCCTCTTTTCATTATTCTTTGATATTTGACTGGTGCGTTATTAATTGTTTCAGGTTGTGGATGTGCTCCGCTGAGAACCTTGGTTTTAATCTCATCAGGATCTACGTTGTGGAATGGAACTTTGTGATTAATGATTTCCCAAAGGATTAAGGAAAAGCTATGCAATGAATTAAAAAAAAAAGATGTTAGATTTCTCGATACTTTTTTTATAAATATTTTTTTTTAAAAATAATATTACCTGTAAATTTCACTCGCTTTAGTATATTCTTCTCCTCGAAATTTCTCAGAAGAAGTCCATCTTGGGTTCGTTGGCTCATTAGCCGAAGTCATCATGATTGTCAAATCTTTTGCGATACGAAAACCACAAAGTTTAGGTTGTAAACGAATATCCAAGTAAATGTTATCACTAGTTTAAAAAGTTTTATATTTTAATTCGAAATAATTATTTGGAAAATTTTCTACTTTAATGTGTCAGAAAATTATCATTCATACCTTTTAATATCATAATGTAAAATGTTTTCCTTGTGAATAAAGTTCAACGCGTTGGCAATTCCGCGTGCGATCGATAATTTTTTTGTCCATTCCATATTCGGATTCTTCGCAAGATAAGGTTGTAAGTTATATTCACCCCATTTCAAAATAACACTATAACTTGAGTTTCGACGAACGAGTCCATATCTTTTCAAAGCGATGATTGTGTCACGTAAATAAAAAATTCAGTGACGGATTTTTAAAACAAAAAAATTGCTTCTAATTATACTTACACCTTAAGAATATTTTCACATTCACTCATACTTTTCAAATAATCAATTTCTTCTCGCAATTCAAGAAGTTTTGGATCATTCTTTTCAAAATTTCCAACTACTTTTTCGGCTACGGATGCACTGTACATGTAAAGCCCTTTTTTAATATTACTTTCAAGAACAACGGATGAACTTTCTACATCAACAAAATATGATGGGATTTCACAGTCGATTATAGATTGTGGCGAAACTGATTTATATAATATTAACATTTTAGCAACCGCTTTAAATTTTCCTTTAGACACTCTACATCTTTTAAATTCGGATTTCCAATCTTGAACTACTTTGTGTAACTCATTAGTTATGCTTTCTAATTCATCATTTAATGTTGAAATTTCTTGTTGTACCTAATAATCAATAAGAAATAAAAATAATTTTTCAACATTCTGAAAATATGTTAACGATACAATAAAAAACAAATTAATAAATACCTCAGCATTATCTCCATCTTCTATAAAAGCTTTAACTTGCAAAATATTCAATAAATAATTGCTATATCTTTGAAAAGCTGAAGATTCTTCAATGTAATCCTTCCAATAAAGGTTTATTGATTGGTCGATAGTTTGTTTAACTTCACTAAGCATGATTTTTCCAACTTTAATAATATTCACGCTCCTATCAAATAAATTTCTATTATACTTCGCTTCTTCAAACAATTTCAATACAGTTTCACAAGAATCTGTCGTTGCTGCTAAATCTGATAATCTTGAGATTGGGAATTCAAGTAATTTGGAATTCATTGGTGAAAAAGTTGACGTTTTAAAATTGGGCTGAGAAAGTTGTTCATCATCCCCAATTCTAGGCGTCCTATGACCAAGCCATTCTTTTGATTCTAAATGACATAATATTTCAAGCATTTGCTTGGCGGATGGACGTTTGTTTGGATCTATATCCCATCCCTTTTCCATTATTTCTTGATATTCAACAGGCGTGCCGTTGGTTGTCACGGGTTGTGGATGTTCTCCGTTGAGAACCTTGTTTTTTATCTCATCGTAATCCACATCATGGAATGGCGTCTTATGATTAATGATTTCCCAAAGAATCAAGGAAAAGCTAATCCGATAAAATAAATAATTAAAATAAATTTTTTTTTTAAAAAAAAAATATTTATTATATAATGCATACGGTATTTCATGCATTACCTATAAATTTCGCTGGCATCAGTATATTCATTATCTCGAAATTTCTCAGAAGGAGTCCATCTATGATCTGTCGGTTCACTAGCTGAAGTTAACATTACCGGAGAAATTTTTGAACTTTTTGCTACGCGAAAACCATGAAGCTTGACTTGCAAACAAGCATTCAAGTAAATGTTGCAGCTAATAAATTAAAAAATTGATAATTTAAATATGAGATTTACTTCAATCACATTATTGTTATGTCAGCGTAATACCAACCTTCTAATGTCATTATGTAAGATATAATCTTTATGAATAAAGTTTAACGCGTTGGCAATTCCACTTGCGATCGATAGTTTTTTTGTCCATTCCAGATTCGGGTAGTCCACAAGATAAGTTTGTAAGTTATACTCACCACATTTATAAATCACACTATAATTTGTGTTTCGTCGGGTAAATCCATAACTTTACAAAGAAAAAAAAACAGGACACAAAGTATTAATAAATGAGAAAAAACGTTTTTTTTTCTGATAAAAGGAAGGAGTATCTCCATTTTCATTATACTTACAAAGTAAGGACAAATCTACATTTACAAATTTCATGAATAAATTTGGCTTCTTTTTCCAATTCCCGAAGTTTTGGGTCATTTTTTTTAAATTTTCCAATTTCTTTTTCAGTCACGGGGGAATTAAAAAACAACATTTTTTTAATACGATTTTCACCTCCAGCGTTATTAAGTGAACTCATAGGTTTAATAAAATCTGATGGAATTTCAAAGTCTGCCAAAGCTATAACCATTTTGCGAAATTTGAAAATTAAATAATTTTATTTTGAAAGAAGAAATAAAAAGGAAAATTGTTTTTTAATTTTTTTTTTTTTTTTTTTTTAAATTTAAATAAATCCAATTTTTTTTTTTAATTACACCTTTTTTGTGATTAATTACTTACAAAGGTTGTTCCCAAGACTGATCTTTGTTTTGCATTCATACATTTAACATCATAAGTTTTTGACAATGAAAAATACGGTACATCATGCATTGTATTGTGTGTTTAAGATAACCAGGGTTTGTGATCCCCAATTTGCAAATTCCAAAATAATTCATATGATTGTACATCGGTAAATATTATTGAATATACACAAATTAAGTTGTAACCCTTCCATAAAATGAGATTTCTGCTGTATTACATTAATTATTTTTGGTTTACAAGGAAGGACATTTTCTTCGTTTGTCCGTTGATTAGTGAAAGTCATAAAGAATGATTAGTAGTTTTTGTCAAAATATATGCAACTTCAGATAAAAAGAAAAGGCTATCATTTCTCAAGCAAAACAATAAAATGATATCGTACTTAATCATTGTACTCCCATACAAGTCACAAAACTTTGGTTTCTATAACATAATATTACCCGAGTTAAGATTTCGACCGGAATTATGATTAATTTCCAAGTCTTATCTCAAATTAATTTAGGAAAAAAAATTATTTCTATATGATATATCTTTTGTTGAAAATAATAATTTAATTCTTGAACTTTTAAAATCATGATAAATCTTCTTTAGGCAAGAATTGAAATGGATTTAGCAAATTTAGGTAATTTGATTTTGAAATATTTTACATAATTTATCAATATAATTCCGAGTTATCGCTATTTAATTTGTGCTTTCATTTTCGGAGATTTGAAATTGAAATTTGGAAATAAAATCAGAATACAGATTGCAATTTAAATTCAAGTTATGAAAACAAGAGAATAATAATTTACAATAAATATGGATATTTAAAAAATTATATTAAATTATAATTGAAAAGGTATAAAAATAAGATTTTATTAAGAAAAAACTAGATTACTTTCTTATTTAATACTCACTTTAGAAAGTATTCAAATTTACTTTTTAAAAATAAAGAGAATAAATAAAGTCAATTTAAGATTTTGTATAAACAACCTAATTCTTTTCTAATGATTAAAAATAAAACCTATTAATATGAGATAAATATAAACTAATCTTCAATTTTGATATTACTTATATTTACTTTAAATTAATGTAATAAAAAAAGATTGCTCAATATAGAAAAATATTTCTTGATTCTTTTGCTGGAAAATCTATAAAGACAGTTGCAGCAGCTTTATTAAATTTATGAAATATCTATCTGTTATTTATATATTTTAAGATATCATAGACTCAATTATTTATACTTATATATAATTATACTAAATATAATTATATTACTTGTTTTTTTTTTAAAGATATGATATTTGCTAAATTTATTATTATTTTATATGTATATTATATTTGATAATACTTAGTAAAATAAAGAGTGGAAAATTGATGTAATTTACTTGTTTTGGAATAATTAAAATACGTCAATGAAGCTATTATTTTACTTTTTTTTGATTAATTTTAATATAATTTACATAAAGAAAATAAAATACAAGACTAATTTTTAAAGTAAGCAAGAGGCCATCGAAATCAAACTGCTTTGATTAATATGCGCAAAATAATAGAAGATTCGAAGATACACATCATTTTTTTTAAAAATTAATTTTTAAGACTTTTTGCTAAATCATAAAATTATTTTAATATTGCCAATATAAAAAAGAATTTCCCTCAAATAAAAGGGAATGTGTGCCTCCCTGAAAGAAATCTGTGAGCCGTAGGCTTTGTCAGCGACAACACGAACGAGGATAATTATCCATAGACAGTCATTTACTGTAGGTTTACCGATGGGTTATCTTTATATTCTACGCTAAGTTTACATGCACTAAAATTTCCCTTTCCAAAAAATTATGGATCTAAAATATGTTGATGTACAATACAATTCTTACGATGTATGATGAGATGGGTCAGTAAAGATATATGTGAAAGAATCTAACTAATATTAATAATTTCCAAACAAACAAAACAAAAATAAATCAACAAATTTATTTCTGATTATATTCAGTATATTACAACAAAGATTTGAATATGATGCATGATAAACGTTCTTCCACAAATTTTGAAACCACGAACGATTTCACGATACCTTTAATATTTGCAACTGGGCTGTAAGGAAATCAGAATAAATGTGTGAATTATAATATTTAGCAAATAACTTTGATTACACATATAACGATTAATTCCATCATAGTCATTTCACATGCGCGACTCGTTCAAGTACTCTAGATCTCATGCAAGGTGGAGGTTGAATCAAATAACTCGAGATGATGACCAAAATAATAATTCAGAGTGACTCCACCTATAAAGAATCGTCCACGATTTTTCAAACTAATATTATTAAAGACTTGGCTGAATGTATTTCTGAGTTATATCGCTTATTTAAGATAAAGATGACAGTGCAAATTGCTTTGTTAAGTTCTCTTACGTTTATTTAAAATTAAAAAATTCCTTAATTGACCTATGTAATTATATAAAGTAGAGACTATGCATTATATTCCATCAAGATTTAATTTCCTGAAATTGATCTCTTGAAATTAAATCCAATTTTGATTCCCCTTTGGATTGCGGAAATCAACACTGAAAAAAGCAAGTATTGATCAACATGGTAGGGTGTGTATGGTGTGGTGTGTATTGGATAAAAATTATTTCAATGCTAGTTGAATCAATAATTTTTTTTATTTAGACATGAAAAATTGATGTATCATAGATTTCTTCAAATATTCTTTCAAGTTCAGATTTTGGTTTGACTGGAAGTATGTTATATGGAAAAGTTTCGCAATATGAATTATATTCTTTAATTTAATTCACATTAATTGAATTTTATAGATTCCTTACTGATCACCACCAATTTTATCGTGAGAAAGACCTCGAAAGTTTTGATTGGGACTTGGGACAGAATTGTCAATTCTGATAGGGGTTATGATGAACATCATGATTTGATTTCAAGAAATGCATGCACGAAGACTTTAAATTCTATATCAGTTTCTCAAGATTTCAAATATTTGATTTTATAAATGTAATTTACATTGAAAATTACTAACTTGCTAATTATTAATGTGAGATTACCTGAAAAGTTATGACCAAAAATTAAATAACATGATTTTTGAAAGAATTTGTTTACTTAGGATTTTAAAGATAATTAATTCATTTATAATGTATCAAGTCCTTTATGTTGTAAACAAAGAAAAGGCAACTATATTTATTTAAGTGAACAATTTAATATTTTATAGAAAAATCAAAAAAAATATATATATATATATATAATAAAGACTCATGGATGTATCGACGATACCACAGCATCAATAGCTAATTTGAAAAAACCAATGACTCACGTTTGCAGTAAGCATGTTATTTAAAATTTTGAAATCTGCAAGAATATACAACATAAATATTCATTGATAAATTATTACAATTTAGCTTAGAAGAATTCATTCGAAAATTCCTGATATCGAAAATCAAATCGAATTGAAAATCGATTCCAAAACTTTTGTTTAATTCTACGCCAATGATATTTTCACCATCACGAACTTCACCGCTAGCAAGGATTTATCACCTCCAGCGCTACCATCATCTTCTCATTTCATACCATATATCGGCCTCCACCTCACTTCAATCCACTACTTCAATCCATTACAATTAATGAATTCCTCCAACATCACAATCAACATTTCATTTGTTAGAATTCAATATCTGAAATGATTTAGTTAATTTTTATAATTATTAATTCGTTGAAAAGTATTTTATTTTTAGTAGACAATTTTTTTTACAGTAAAGGTTCAAGATTTGGTAGAATGTTAAAACGATATGTTTAAAACTATGATAATGGAATGGACATGAAACTTACAAATGTTATCATGGTGGAAAATGCATTTAAAGAAAAAAAATAGCGGATTTTATTTGAGAATATTGATTTCTGATACATTGAGCGTTCCATTAAAAAAAAACCCCACATGTCACCTCATCAAGGTTTACCCGAGTGATCTTTGTCTCACTTTAAACAAAGTCGGTGATCCATCTTTTTCAAGCATTGACATTGCTACTCGTTCGATTATTTTTAAAATCACCTGTATAATTCAAAAGTGTACGTTTGATCATTCCCCCAAAAAGTCGTTTTTTACATAAGATCTCTTCATAATGGATTCCCAGAAAGTTGAGAAAATTTTGGATTAAGACTCAGAAGCATATAATTGTATATTTATGTCATTTACTGCAACACAATATTTATAAAAATATGGTCACGGAAGACATTAAAAATTACTTCTCATCATTGCCATAATTACCAAAAATGACTTTCGATCTAAGCGGTATAGGTCACTCGAATAACTAAAGAAAGAAAGTAAAGTCGATGAGATAACACATATAATAAGCAGAAAAAAAACAAAAACAAAAAACAGCAAAACAAAGCATCATCAAACATTGACGACGCAGCATCATCAAACGACGACGCAAGCATCAGGCCGTAAACAGCAACGCAATTAAGCATCAAACCGTAAACAGCACCGATGCGGTATGGTTTATTGTTAAGAAAGTTGTGATAAAGGGTAGCCTGTCCCAAAAGGTTTCCATGCACATCTATCTCATGACAGGGCTATCTTCATTATGCCTAAACACAAGGCCTAGACAAAACTACTTAGTCCCCCTCCGCGGACAGTGGCCATCTGAAATAAATTTAATATATCTTCGCGTGACCGTATGGATGTTGTTGAAATGCTGAAATATCGGTAGTTGTTTTGCTGAAATGTCGTTACTATTCCTGGAGATGTTGTCCAAGTGTTGTATGATGGTGTCCGAGTGCCGTTGATATTTTTCCAACGATATCGTCTAATATACTTTACCTGACCTGATGGCCACACGGATAGCTCCGACCTACTTACCAACAGACGGAGACCCCGCAGAGACACCTGCCCAGTTGCGACAAGCGGTTTTTTATTATCAAGAAAGGGAAAGTTGTATGCTGACGATAGAGAGTAGACCGAGAGAAATAAAAAGGGTAAAAAGTATGCTGACGAAAATAAAACACAGGGAAGAGAAGAACGAAAAAAACGTCTGAAAGAATGATGTGCATTTATAAGCGCGATGTCACATGACGAGATACTTAAAGATCATCATTACGTAATTTTTTAACTGAAATAATTAAAACGAAGAAATGTATATTATCCATAATTATGAGACGTCATTTAATGACCAAAATGTAATTATTTAATTGGGTAAATTTTTGAATAGGTACCTACTTAATCCTCTTGGGTCGCGAAACGGTCCAGCTCGATGAAAGTCTTTTATGTCATCATAATAGCTCGTCTTGATGATCATCATACAGCCGAAAATCAAAAGTAACAAAATTCCTGGTACAGTTGTATGCTTTTATTGTTTTCCATTATGCATGTTCCCTGGGAAGACAAGAAATGATATTTAACTTTATCTTTTAGTATTAATTTGTGGTTTAATTTATCGGTAAGAACTTTATTTTGTATAATTTTGCATAATAGATATATCTTGCTTGCAAAATTAATTATCTAATTGTTATTTATCAAGTCAGGGATTTCATTGCTTTGACTCGGAAACTATAGTGACATTCTTAATAGAATTGATGACGTTGTGATATTATTAGAGAAGCAACATCTATGCTTTTTCAACACAATGTACAATAAGACACTTATTAATTTGCGAATATTGAAGGGAATTTTTTGTCATTGGAATCAAGTGGAATTATATTATGATTGATATTGTTAAGGTTGTGATTTTGAGGCAGAATTGGGAACGAGGGGATGATGACTATATTTCTATGCAATGACAGTTGATTCTCTGGAAATGTTCTTGACTCAATTGATGATGGCAGAAGAAGGCTCATTTGCACAATCGTTCATTTAGAGTAAATTCAGAAATATCAAGAGATCGTTAATCATAGCAATGTTGAAATTGTACAGATCAATATAAAGATATTACTGGTTTATGATTTTATTCAACCTAAAGACGAATATCTTAAATCTTACAACTTGCGCAGATCTGGAGAAAGAAATGCTGTAGCGACTTAGTTTGAATCATGAATTATGAGAGAAAATGTGGGAAAAAAGATTATCTCCATATGATTAAGTACCAGATTTGAGTCATTGATTCTTAATTTCTACGGTTGTCACTAATTTTTCTAGCTACTATGATAATTCACTTTCGGCTAGCGAAATACTTCATGCTCGAACTTTATCCCTATTATTCCTTTAGCCTTTTTTTCTTCTCTTATTTGTCTTTATATTTTTCTTCATTTGTACTTCCAAGATTGAAATATAATTATCAATACATTCGTTTTTTCATCAACATATTCCGAATATATTAAAATGTTTGATTACGTCGGTATATAGTATAATGAACTCGGTACGGTATGTTCCTAATTTTAAATTAGAACGGGTTAAATCATTGATTAAATTTTAAGTTGGATTGAAATTTTAATTTTGGTTGATATTTAATGTATTTATCAATTAAGTAATTTGATACATTGAATATAAACATTTTTAAGAAATATTTTTTAGGATTTCTATCTAATCTATTAATCATCTAGACCTTCAAATATAACTAAATTGTCTCTATGAATAACACATTCGGAATCGGCATAACCCAATTTCTTTTCGATTTCACTACTTTTACAACCTTTAATTCTAGAAATTTCCGTTGAAGAATAATTCACCAAACCTTTTCCGACTGTAATAAATTTAGGAATTTCTTCACCATCCTGATTGACATGAATTTTTTCAAATATTAATTTAACAGCTTGATGAGCCACGAAATTTCCTTCACATTTCACAATACCGGCAGCAAACAAACTACTCTTTTGTCCTACTTTCGTTAAAGCTTTTACAGCACCTCTATCTAAAAATATAGTACCAGCTGTATGTAACCCGTGTAATATCCACCACTTTTTATCCATCATTGGATTATTTTTTGCTAAAAATCGTGTATGAAGGGGGATTAATGAAGGATTTTTATACGAAGCCGAATTTTGATCATCTACGTTTGATAAATTTGTTATGATTGAAATTATGTTTTTTGGTGTTGATCCTCGACTTATGATCGTTGTGACTCCAGCGGCTGTTGCAAGATCAGCTGCTATAAGTTTCGTTACCATTCCTCCAGTTCCTAAAGAACTTCCAGGTGACGAAACCGTAACTAATAACGAGAAAGAGTTAGAATAAATAAACAATAAATGAATTGATCAATCAAGAATTTAAATATGATGCTTCAAGAACCTTGATCTTTTAATACCCCCACATCTTCAACCACCTCAACAGGCTTTGCATCAGGATTTGTTCTTGGGTTGTCCGTATATAGACAATCTACATCTGTCATCAAGAACAAATAGTCTGCATTCACCATACCTGCCGTTATAGCTGATAAGGTATCATTATCTCCAAATCGAATTTCCTAAAAGATTATTTTGAAGTGGAGTGAGAAAAATTATCCAAGGTTCATGTATACTTGTTTTCCACATCAACTTACGCTCACGGAAATTGTATCATTTTCATTGACAATCGGAACAACACCCATTGACAATAATTCAGAAAAAGTGTTGACAGCATTAAGGTATTGAGTTCGCTATAAAAATAAACGATAAATAATAAATCAATCAAAATTAAAATAAATCAGAAAATTAAAAAGAACTTCATTTAATTTTCTTACATCAGCAAGATCATGACGAGTCAATAGTATTTGCGCAATCGGTTGATCGAGTTGACTAAAAAGATCATCATACATCCTCATTAATCTCCCTTGACCAACCGCAGCAAGTGCCTTTAAAAATATATATATTTTTAATAAAAAAAATCATTTCACATTACAAATTTCAATTAGAATATCACCTGAATCGCGGATAATTTTTTAGGTTTTTTATCCTTATTTAGCCTTCTTAAGCCAACACCAATAGCTCCACTTGTGACCAAAACCACCCTATTACCTAAAGACCTAAGTTTTACAACAGTTTCAACCAAAAGTGAAAGATTTGACAATAAAGGTAAATTGGTTTCTTCATCACATATCGATGAAGTTCCGAGTTTTATTACTATTGTTAATGATTGTGAATTACCCGTACGAGGATTCTTATGGGACATAATTTGGGCAGGATTTTATTTTGAGCGAGAAATTCGAAATCATTTTTTTTAAAATTTTTTTTTTAAATTGATTGACAGATTTCCCACGCTAAAAATGGTGTAACCTAAAATTTGAAAAAAAAAAATTTGTTTTTTTCGATAAAATGTACTGTATATTATATTTCTCTCTTATTATACTATACTATAGAGAAGTTTTTTTTTTGTTGTAATTAATTGGTCTTTTTTTAAAAAACAAAAGGGTTATCTTGAAAGTGGAATTTCAAGAGCGATCAATTACAAGCAGGTTAATTACTTTGATCATATACTGTAAATTAGTAAATTTTTTTTAAAACAAAATTTTTTTTTGATTTAATATATTAATCAATAAAATCAATATAGAATCTGAATTATTGAAAATTATTTAGTAATATACCATCTAGAATCGGGCACCGTTAAATTATATTACAATCGATTTACATACATTAAAAAACTTAACCACGAAGAATTACATGGGGACTATGTCCGTTGCGAAAATTCGAATCAGAAATTGATTAATGAATTCTCCATAATACTCAAAGACATGCAGAGCATTAACTGTATCATTAACCTATTTTAATATACTTTTTCATATTAAATAAACTCATATTCTCTTAAAAATAAAACCAATATTATGAAATTACCGGTAAATTAAAAAAAAGTATAATACGACTTGACGTAACGGTAAAATATTCCGCTTAGCGAATGTTTCATGTCATTATAATTTATTTTAATTTTTTTTATTGATATAAAACCGTTGCCACGCAACATTGGTTTTGCTTTTCTGATCAAAACCTTTGTATTTCCGCCGAATCATTAAAAATAAACTTTTATACATATATACTAGGGAATGGGGACCACTAAGTCCGGAGTAAGTGTAGCGCAAATAACCAATCACGTATCAACTCAATTTTTGAGCTGAGTCAATGCATAAATAATGTCAAATAAAAAATAGTAATTCTATTGACGATCGCTAGTTATTGCCTTATGATCCCAATGATGTAATGTTATTTTTTAAACCAAAAGTTGCGTAATTTTTTTTTATTGTGGCTTTGTTATCATGACGCAGATCACGAATTGTGTGGCTTTTAATTCTTCAAATAACTTTAAGCCTTTCTTTCTGAAAAGGTAAAATACTGCTATTTTTTGTTTTTAAAAGCAATTTTTTTCCTTTTAACTACTATCTCTCAAACATAAAATTTCTAAATTTGATATTATCGCGAAATATACTCATGAAGTTTTCTCTCTCTTTGATTTTATAATATTTATCAATATAGAAAAAAAGATGTTATCAATATACTATCTTTCCGCAATTGTGGATTTTAAACTTTGAAGTTGAATATCCAGATAACGAATCTAAAACCTACAAAAATAATATATACTTTGAAATTTTATTAATTTTATTTTTAGTCAAATATCGCCTTAATGGAATTACATGATTTTTTTTGCAAAATGTCAAATATTTAATTTTATAAACATTGATCCTTAGTAAATTATAAGAATTTGTATTCTATTATAGTCTCACAAATATTTCTCTATTGAAAATCACTTATAAAATTTTTATACTAGATATCACAGAATAATTTCAATCCTATTAATAACTATATATACTCATTAACTCAATTAAATATGAATAAATTCTTTGTTATTTTTGTTATTCCATATGATATGAAGGATAACTAGGTTATTCATAAGATAGAGATATAATCACATATGAGTAAGTGCATGTGATTATTATATAACCCATGCATAAACCCAGTTATCTGTAATTTCATATGGAATAACAGGCTTATCTCATTATATATGAAGTATATACTAGTAGAATAATTAACACCTTTCACTTTACTCTAGAAATGCTTTTTATACTCTCTTCATCTTTCACTTTTATGTTTTTGTAAAAAAAACAATTAAACATTTTTTTTTAAAAAAAAAGATTTGTCTAAGTAACTTTAAAAGTGAATAAACAGATATTGAAGCTAAAGATAGACATCATAATTAAAAAAAATGGCAACTTGTAGCACAATTAAATTTTCTAATAGCGCGATTAAGTTGCAATTCAATTAAAATTTAAAAAAAAATTATGGGGACCATCTTTAATTGAAGCAAATTAAATCTTCAATTATTAGAAATGAAAAAAATACATCAACTTCGAGAAAATGATATAAATAACTAATAAAATTATTTAATTCATTTTTAAATTTATTTTTCATTTCAATTATTACATTTATTAAATTATATTTAAAGATACATTATCTTAATACAATTATTTTAATTTATTTTTTGTTACTAATAACATTAGATCTTTGTAAGTTTCATTAGGAAATTCTTTGCAAGTTTCATTTTCAGGTTTTCAAGTTCATCAAAGATTTCTTGTTCTAGTTCTTCAGAACTTTCAGATTCTGATCTCTCTTCATAGCTTCTT